>JACCPG010006529.1:0-46279 GCA_016069955.1 Drepana arcuata | reverse complement strand
GAAAATAAATCTAGATAAAATTATAGAAATAAATGGATTTTTACTCGGCTGCCCCGATATTCGCCTTTATTTTATTTCTTCGTCTTTAGCACTTTAATGTTAGATTTAAAATTAATTTCCATTTCCTCCTTGCACATAATAATATAATAATCCATACGATTACGTGACAGTATTTCGTGAAATCAGGGAACAAAGAGAATTTTACAACGTCAATTAACATACATTGGTCATAATACCCAAATACGACTAGGGTCACTCGTAACCGCCCTGTTTATATCCACTGCTTAGCTACGATAAGAGGCTCGATCGAAAAGTGCCTCATTCTTATTTCCGAACGTGGTAAAGGGGTAGGCAAACGACTTAGGTTCCACTAGCATAACTTCATAAATACATTTTACGCAACAGGAAATTATTTTTATCGATATAACACTCAAAGATAAGAAGGTGCAGTTGGCGGAAAATGGGTGTGTGGGTACTACCTGTACACCTCTGTCTACCCTTGTGGGAAGGCGTGAGAATATACATATATATATATATTAGAGAAGAACGTCTAAAGTACTCAAAACCGGTGAGCATGTATGAATAGACAGATGCATGTGGGTATAGCGAAAGATGCATAGAGAAGTCTATGGAGAGCTGTCTTTTACTTTACTCTCTCCGTCTACTCTCTCTCGACGTGCCTTGTAAAGTTTGTAGGAATTTAGTTATATATATATATATATAATATAATACTCGAAACCGACGAGCATGTATGAAGAGACTGATGAATGTGGACGAAGCGAAAGAGGTATGTAAGTCTAGAGAGAACTGGCGCTCTATACTCTCTGCCTACCCCGTTAGGGACTTGGCGTGATGATATGATGATGATATAATATAATATATCCTCACGCCTTCCCACAAGGGTCCCCGAAGGGGTAGGCAGAGGTGTATAGGTAATACCCACACACCCACTTTCCGCCAGAGGTACATTAGGTGCCAACGTGACAGATGGCGAGTCCATCGCCGTTACTCAAGCACGACTATACATACGCCTTTGAATTTCTTCTCAGACGTATGCAGGTTTCCTCTCGATGCTTTCCTTCACCGTAAAGCTTGTGGTGTGACTAATCACTGTACTTAAGTTCAGAAAAACTCATTGGTATAGTCGGGATTCGAACTTGCGACCTTTGCGTCGCAGGCAACTGCTCGAACCACTCGGCCACCACGGCTTATGGATAGGATTATATTATAGGAATGTAGTTTGTTACGCAATTATGCCAGAACGGCGGAACGGAATTGGATTCAATTTTGCGCGGTGATAGATTATTGTGATAGCTGGATCATCATAAAGGACACGTTTTATTACACAACACTACAATTATGATAACGTACGCGGGTAAAGTTGCGGGGCCCAGCTATGATAATTAATAGTAGGGTTGGCATCCCTAGGTCATGCTCATATTTTATGTAGTTAAACCCAGCCAGTCTCAAGACAAACCTCTTTTACCCCTATAAACAGAACGAGCTAATGTATGTTGTTCTGCCTAGAAGGATAAGTATACACTATAATAATATTTAATGTCATGTCGTATATTATAAAAGCCGTGGTGGCCGAGTGGTTCGAGCAGTTGCCTGCGACACAAAGATCGCAAGTTTGTATCCCCAACCAATGAGTTTTTTAAGTACAGAGATTAGTCACACCACGAGCTTTACGGTGAAGGAAAACATCGAGAGGAAACCTGCATGTGTCTGAGAAGCAATTAAACGCGTATGTATAGTACTTGACTAACGGCGATGGAATCGCCATCTGTCACGTTGCCACCTAAAATAAATCTCTGGCGGTAAGTGCGTGGTACTACCTATACTGCCTACCCTTTCGGGATCCTTGAGGGGAAGCGTGAGGATATATTGTGTCATGAATAATTTAGTAACATGCATCATGTAGTTAATAACATTGTTAAGGTAAACATAAATGACAGGGCAACACTGGCAGCGCTCTTAGATCATTAACGCGGGAGTGTCATTCCACTCAGGCAGTCAGGTAAATGTGCGAGTTACTCATTAGCTAAAACAGTAGTCGGGTGGGGATGTAGGCCCATAAGCGCAGCGGAGAACGTTAAGGCCAGAATGGAGCTCTTTGCGACTATCGTTTTTACAAATTGAAATGTAATACTTGTTTTTTGGTAAACACATATCCTTTGAAGGTTGGGGCGATGTTTGGCCATAAAACACTAATAATATTTGAAAGCAAAAATTGCATTTTGTCTATGGGATTTCTGTATAAAATCAAATTTTCGTGCTCACGATTTAACTATAGGTATAACTGTAAATAAATTTAAGTATTTTTGTTTATTCATAAAAAAAAAAAAAGTCAATGAATCTTGATATTCGTTTAAAATGGTGTCTGACGGGCGGGCTAACTTGCTATCATTATTCGATCTTCTCTTTCTTTCTTTGACCGCCCAAATATCTTTAATCCAATACTTAACTACATAAAAAAGGCTATATTTAACTGATGAGCTTGCGTTGTTGACTAGACTGCGTTGCGACTTGCGTTGTTCACTGATGATATTTTTAAATTGTTTGTTTTTAACATGTCATTGTCCTAACATTACCATGTCCTCACCCTAACTCATCACGTCTCATCAAGTTGAATAGCTTGGAAACATCTGTAGATGCAGGGTCATATCACTAGAAGATAAATTATCCCACGCGACTCTTTTACGTACGGTGCATATTTGCGCAAAATAAATGGTATGTTATGATAATGTAACTCAGACCGTGTACGGTTTATTTGACAATGTCAACCATATGATTTCACATAGATAAGTATGATTTAGTATTTATGAGCAGTCATGACGTCGCTCTACTCTCGCTACCAATCTCGTTAGGAACTCTGCGAGATGATATACATGCATGTATGTCTTAAGTCAAAAAATCGATTGCTTGGTTTTACTGCAGAAATGAGGCATTCTTTCATCTGAGGCAGTCTTTTGAAGTTCGAGTCGTAAGCAGTTTCCGTCCGATGTTTCCATCACACTTTAATATTACTTTTAGGTTAAGAAAGAAAACATAGTACCAACGGGGTTGAGGCTTGCTATATTGATTTGGCAAGCAACTATTTGGACCATTTGGAAGCACGGCTCTATAATATATATATACACACAAACAATGGAATTATGTATATACATATATGAACAGATGAAGCAGCTCATTAGCGATATTGCTGATGTCTATTTGCTTCCACAATTGGTTGCCGAACCGCTGCATACTAATTCAAAGCAAACAGAAAGCTGTACTTTATTCTTAAGGCATTTCGAGGCTTTGCCTATTTACATAGCGAATGAAACCTCCAACAATTAATTAATTACAATGAGCTTAACTAAAGCCGTGGTGGCCGAGTGGTTCGAGTAGTTTCCTGCAACACAAAGATTGCAAGGTCAAATCTCGACTGCACCAATGAGTTTTCTGAACTTGTGAATTAAAGTGCAATATTAAATACACCAGTAGCTTTACGGGGAACGAAAACATTAAGAGAAAACTTGACCAGACTTAAAAATTCAAAGACGTATATGAATGGTAGTGCTTGAGTAAGGGCGATGGACTCGCTATCTGTCTGCACCTAAAATAATTATATCCCACGTGGAAAGTGGGTATGTAAAATATTAATATTAACTATATTAGTAAAAACACAATTTCCCTTAGCTTTAATTTTTCTGTATATTCTATTCGATCTTTGTATGCTTACAAAGCCAAGAATGCTAATTCGAGATAAATTATTAATTTCATAATAACCAGTAGAATAAATGATTGAGGACCTCTTGACCTGCTTTCACAAGCCTTTTGTAACTCACTTGAGCCGTTAATCCACAGTACATAAGGTGTACAGTAAGTCGACACCAATTCCAATAAAAAGCAGATGAGAAACACCAAATAAATACTTGTTGGAATACTAAGTTCTACTTTTATTGTGCCCTACTGCGATTGATATATTGTAAAAAAAAAATAGGAATTGATGGGCTGTATCAAAATCTAGTGGTCAAAATCTTGCCCGTGGTATCTATATAATATACAAAATAACTTGGAGATTTATATGAACTCCTCGTTGAGGCTCAACCCGAGAGAAGGGCGTGAAAACAGTCCTCCAAGTGATACCCTTGGTGTTGCCATAGGCGGCGGTAACCGCTTTTTTCCAGACCGATTTTTTTTTACCCATTTAAAAAATATAAATGTAGTGAAAATTACATTTTAAAATTACAATTAATTAGCTTGAATGCAGTTGAGATGCGATCTCTTCGAAAAATATGCGTAGTAACGATCTTAGATCGAATCCGCAATGAAGAGATTTGCAAATCAACAGGCGAGAATAAGGGCGTGATTGTAAAGATGAAGAAAGGCATGTTACGAAACAGATATATAAAGCAAAAGTGTGTGCAAGAAGAGGTAGAGGAAGGCCACGTTTCAACTACCTAAATCAAATCGATCGGACGCTCAAGGACGGGAACGTCAAGAGTACTCGAAACCGATGAGCGCGTATGAAGAGACTGATGAATGTGGACGAAGCGAAAGAGGTATGCAAGTCTAGAGAGAACTGGCGCTGTATACTCTCTGCCTACCCTGTTAGGGATTTGGCGTGATGATATGTATGTGTATGTAAAATTACAAGTGTCAAAAGGGTCCATTCACTCTGCTCTATCAGGGAGTCAATCTAGTAATATTTAATATCCTTATATAAAATAATACTAGATTTATCTACCAGTTTGATCTATCTGTCCAATATAAAATATGTCCGTTAAAATCGAGTCCTTTGTAATATATTTCATGTACCTAAAGTACTGATTACTAATGTGTTGTGTTGAGTTCTACTGGAATTACGTCCGTACAATTTCGTTTGCAACAGAACGGCATGCCACTTGAAACATTGGGAAAAACTTTAAATACTTACTACAAATTGGATCTCTGGAAGTACGGGTGAAGTTACAAGGGCTTTGTGGCACTGTTTTGTATACTTAGAGTTGTACTATTGTAAATAATGTTTTAAAAGGTCTCCATTAGGTTAAGTTTGTATGTTTTAATATGGTATTACATACATAAATATAATCACGCCTCTTTCTCATAGGGGTAGGCAGATACCATTCTTTCCATTTGCTACGATCCTTACATACTTGTTTCGCTTCGTCCACTTGCATCATTCCCTTCATACATCTTCGGTTTAGGGTACTGTTGACCTGGCTTTTTTTCAAGACGTCCCTGATTTGGTTTTGAAACGTCCGCCTAGGTCCCTTCCAACACTTTCATTCACACTCGCCTTATACACTTTTTTTGTCAATCGTTCTTCATTCTGCCTACCCCGTTAGGGACTTGGCGTGATGATATGTATTTATGTATGTATATGTTCTTCATTCTTTCTCACGACATGGCTAAACCAAAATATAGTATTGTGGCTTTAAAATCTTGCCTAAATGGTAAAAAAGTCTTTAACAGTTACCTGTGTATCTAATTTTAAAATACTTTTGCGTTTTGATCTACTTAGATATGGTAATCTTTTGATACATTTCAAATCGTTTGAGCCTTGTTCCATTAATATCCTTTTGCGTTTTGATCAACTTTATCATCATCATCATCATCATATCATCACGCCGAGTCCCTAACCGGGTTTGCTGAGAGTATAGAGCGCCAGTTCTCTCTAGACTTACATACCTCTTTCGCTTCGTCCACATTCATCAACTTTGAAGTTTTGATCAACTTAGAAATGGATATCTTTTGATACGTTTCGAATCGTTTCCTCCAATGAGTAAGTTTTACTATCATCCACTGCTATCGGTACCAAACTGTCGGTCAACCCTATCAACACATCCCATTCGGAAAACCCCATAATGTACACACTTGAAGTCATTGCTTTGGGGACTTCATTCCACAAACTAAGCGTTTGCGATACGAACCTCCTTGGAGGTTATACTGTAAAATCTAAAATATTTCCTCTTATCCCTCTGGGATTCTGCTTGAAAATAAAATATGGTGCATCAGACCAATTTCTAAAATCAATCTACAAAGTGATTGTAAAATATTATTTCTTGAATACAGAATGCTGTAGTGCACATTAAAAATACATTTCGTATTCAAAGTAAATATATAACGACCTTATTGAATTAAATTTATATGTTTATGGATATTATTATAGCTCGGCTACATTGGCTTATAATTTAACAAACCTTAACTTCCCACTTCCCGCAAGGGTCACTGAAGGGGTAGGCAGAGGGGTATAGGTAGTACCCACACAACCGCCAGAGATATATTTTAGGTGCCAACGTGACAGACGGCGAGTCCATCGACGTTACTCAAGCACAACTATACCTACATACGCCTTTGAATTTGCTTCAAAAACGTATGCAGGCTTCCCCTCGATGTTTTCCTACACCGTAAAGCTGTGGTGTGACTTATTACTGAACTTCAGTTCAGAAAATCATATTGGTACAGTCGGGATTCAAACTTGCGATCTTTGTGTCGTAGGCAATACTACTCGTACTACTCGGCCACCACGGCTTTTTACCCTTTGATTACGTTATTTTTGGAGTCATCATGAGGATATCACAATACCCTGTCACAAATAGGACACAACAGTTATATTTTCTGAAACATCCTGTCCATAGCAATTCTTTTTCTCTAACCCCTATTAATAACCATTAAGTCACATTCAATATTTACCCTAACTGCATACGCTCAGGATCGAGCATCCGGCATGAAAGGGCCCTCTTCCGTGTCATTAGACGTCATCTAACTTCGTGACGTCACTGTGACGACATGCCATGTTCACAGTCGCTTTGATACCGTTATCTCGGGTCTATATGTCAGGAAATAAATGACTTTTTAAAGTAACTTTATGTATTTCTTGTACGAGTATGGTATAATAAATTAACTTTCGCTGATTTACTTTCTACTATAGGTATGTATTGTAGTATATGTAGTGTATGTATTGTAACTACACTTATTAGTCACAGCACGTGCTTTACGGTGTAGGAAAACGATCAGAAGAAACCTGAATACTCTTGAGAGAATTTATTTAGGACATATAGCCATGGTTGACAAACGGCGGTGTATTCACCATGTAACGTTGGCAACTATAATATATTCCCGGCGAAAAGTGGGTAAGTACCACGTGTTCGGAAGATATACACTTCCATATGCATTAAAGCTTAAATGCAGTTGAAAAGTGTTCGGAGTAACGATCTTGGATCGAATCCGCAATGAAGAGATTCGCAAATCAACTGGCGTGAATGAGGATTGTAAAGATGAAAAAAAAACATGTTACGCTGGTTTGGGCATATAGAGAGGATGAGTGAAGAAAGATTGCCGAAACAGATATACAAAGCAAAAGTGTGTGCAAGAAGAGGATGAGGAAGACCACGTTTCAACTAACTGGATCAAATCGATCGGACGCACAAGGATGGGAAGTCACGAGTACTCAAAACCTACGAGCATGTATGAAGAGACTGATGGATGTAGACGAAGCGAAAGAGGCATGTAAGTCTAGAGAAAACTGGCGCTCTATACTCTTTGCTTACCCCGTTAGGGACTCGGCGTGATGATATATATGTATATGCGTTAGGTTTTTACTGTTAGTTGGGTGGAGAAAGAAGTTTGCAGTGTCAGTACTGTAGCTTACTATATAGTCTTCATTCCCTGCTATTTAACACGCGTAAAGTTAAATTTCATTGAACATGTTTAATGGAACAACATTTTCATCAATCCAGATAATAATCTATCTCTATGCCAAATATCACCAAATTCCATTCTGCTATTCCGGCGTGATTGAGAAACAAACATTCTCACTGTATTCGCATTAATACTTTAAAGAGAACTTATAGTATTTTTGTCCCACTGCTGGGCAAAAGCTTCTTAGATTTTCAAATAATAATATTATTGAAGCTCATAATGCTCAAATTGTCACAAAGTGTAATAATAAGGAACTAATTTAACGATTTTAAGCTCTCTCATCCGGTTCTATCGTCAGTTGAAGGAGGAGTAATATCCGACATTCCGATCCTTATAAGAGTTCAGTTATAGCATCTATAGCACGCTTACTGACACTTGAATGGGTATTGGTTCATTACCTGTTGAAATAGATTTTAAGACGCGCAGGGAAACGTGCTTTGAAATAATTTTTCAAGAGGTTAACCAAAAGCCTTTAAAGGTAACTGATGTAATACTCCTTGCACGGTAATGCCACGTAGCATATTTGTCGTTATCATAGAATATATATTTATTATTAACAGGCTTCAGGCTTATTACATATATACTATAGCTTTGGAATAAATACAATATAATCATCGCACCGCAACCCACCAGGTCTTATTGTGAGTCGGAACCATCCAGAGTTCCATGCAAATACACACAAAATTTATTCTTCAACACAGGTTGTGCCATTCTCAGGTTTTTGCGAGACTAGCAAACAGCCATTGATTTTTACATGCAAGAGAAACGTATTTATGGATGAATAAAATTTTTTTACATGGTAATTATTTAAATTCAAAGGGTACAAAACTAAAATATATACACTATAATAAACTAACAACACTATAACACAATACAAATATGTTTCACACGGAAGGGTGCCAAGAAGACTGGCGGCACTGCCACGTTGCATGGCAATGCTCATTCGCCAGCTCTCTATTATATTCCCATAGAATAAATAAAAAACACATCTAATGATCTATATTTGTGTCATATTTCATCAAATTCTGTTCAAGCGTTTTGTAAAGCTCATGTCGTGACTGTAAGTTCAGAAAAAATCATTGGTTTAGTCGGTATTCAAACTTGAGATCTTTGTGTTCAAGGTAACTGCTCGGACCACTCGACCAAGTCGGAACAATGTAGCTCAACATAAGGGAAATATCTTTTAGAAAGATCAGTTAAAAAGATCTTGAGTTTATCCAAATCAAACACTTTTACAAACTGGCAAAGATACATATCATCACGCCGAGTCCCTAACGAGGTAGACAGAGAGAGTAGAGCGCCAATTCTCTCTAGACTTACATAACGCTTTCGCTTCGTCCACATTAATCAGTCTCTTCATACATGCTCGCTGGCTTCAAGTACTCTTTACGTTCGAACGGATACTTAAGGACGTGTCCGTTCGATTTGATCCAGGTAGTAAGAACGTGGTCTTCCTCTGCCTCTTCTTGCACACACTTTCACTTTGTATATCTGTCTCGTCAATCTTTCTTCACTCATCCTTTACAAACTTACGAAAAATCAAACCTACATATAATATTAGTGTACAAATTGGCGCTAAGGAGTGATCTCAATAATGTACGTAAGTTCTAAAAATATTCTTGTACATATTTCTATCTCAATACTTATTCCATAATATATGAACTGGAATCAAGACTTTTGGCAAACCACAATTTTGTAGCTTGTGAGCTACGAAATGAAATGAAATCTCGTATCGAATTTCTTGTTGTAGTCACGTACTCAGTCCCTAATAGAGGTTCGAGCTCCAGCTCGAGTTATGCTAAGCTATAAGCTATGTAAGGCTTGTTTTCCACTGGTGCTTATTGGTAATTTGGGTGCTTTATGAAATTGTTCGTAGGGTACGTTTAAATATAAGTCAACAGTAAATATTATTAATTGTTGTTATTGTAAATAAATAAGGACAGTACAGTAAATTTAAGTATAGTGAGTAGTTACATCACGATTTTTACAGTGAAGGGAAACATCGAGCGGAAATCTCGATACTCATATTCTAGTGCTTGGGAATCGGCAGTGGACTCGCCATCTGTCTCGCTATAGTATATCCTCGCGCCTACCCACAAGGGTCCCTGAAGGGGTGGACTGAAGTGAATTGGTAGTACACACACACACACACACGCACACACACGCACACACACACACACGCACACACACACACACACACACACACACGCACGCACACACACACACGCACACGCACACACACACTGAGAGTGGGTCTCTTATAATTTAGTTGCCAAAGTGACAGCGAGTCTATCATCGTAACTTAAACACGGCTTGAATGTAGGTACGCCTTTGAATTGTCGCTATGGCTTGCACCTAAATACATATTGTCTCTGCTCTACGGCTTCGGGGACCCTTATGGGAAGGCGTTAAGAATATGATAGCCAAATTTTATTTTCCATCAGCTTGGGTACAGAATGTATGCTCTATGTTTTGGGTATAATATATGTTTTTATTTAAACAGTATGTAAAACCTCATGAGAAGCAATCCTTCATTCTTAGGGAAATTTCCGGAAGCGTATCAACGTCACTGCAAGACAGGGGAAGTAATTGATTACACACCCGGTTCCTGCTATTTAGAACTAATGTCTTACTTGAAAATGTAAACGAGTTTTTAATATACTCAAAAGACTTGGTACCTTTTCAACTTAAAAGGAAGTTTTTTTTCTATATTCGTAACTGTTGTAGGAAATTCAAAAAGAAAAAAAATACAGTGTTCATACATAAGCAAAAAATATCAATTTCTTTTATTTTTTTTTATGTAACAGATTATAAAAGTGTTGTGTATGCCTATTATTGATGTACATATTAGGTTTTTAATTTTAGATTTTTTTATTATAGTGTCCAAATATGTATATTTTTGGTGTACCTTAATAATTTTTTACCTTATTTGTACCTTAATAAAAATTTAAGAGAGGTAGGGCATAACGGAGTCTCCGTTCGAATTTGGAGCTGCCCGACTGGGGCAGGACCTCCACCTTATAGAAGCCAAATAACACAATTTATTGTGTTGTGTTCCTACGCGGTGAATAAGGTTTCCAGTAATGAGCTCCTTGGGGAGGGGGGAGGATTGTTATATTGTGTTGGCAACCGATGGATTAGGCTGATTATGTTGTCAACACAGTATAACTCTCCAAACACAGAGTGGCAGCGCGTAAGTGACACTTAGGTATCGTGAGCGTAAATAGGCTACGGTAACCGTTTCCCATCAGGTGGGCCGTATGCTTGTTTGCCACTTTTGTAGTATAAAAAAAATAAATAAATAAAAAATAAAGAGTATTCAAAATCGAGCGTGAGCTAAGACTGATAAAAAGAAGCTGTCTGTAAGTTTAGAGAGAATTGACACTCTGTTCTCTGCCTAATACGTGAAGGATAATACGTACGTACGTATGTACGCTCAGCCTTTGTATAAATACTAGGAATGTAGAAGCCTTTCCTTTTAGTAAACCTTCTAGATATAGACTTATAATTAGCTCCATTTTGAAGAAACAAAAGCGTACCTAAGTCTAAAATCCTGAGCTTTCAATCCTGACGCCATTACCAAAATTGAGTAAAATACATACAGCTCTTATTTCAAAACCGTTAATTGAAACCTCCGTAGAAAATATTAAAATAAACATCCGCCGCACATTCTAATTAAGGCCTTATCAAAAACGCATCAGAGCGTATTATCCGCTGCTATGAAAAAACCACTCTTACCAGCCAGACAGATTAATGAGGTGGGTAGCAAAAAGGAAAATAAATTAATTAAGTCGCGGTGACACATAGTAGGAAACAGTAGAGTAACTGGCAATTAACTTCGATATAGGGACCTCTGTGTTCCGCGTAAAAAAACATACCTTTTCGAATTCAGAACTCAGTTGGTTGAATGGACGACCTCGATATCTAAGCTAGACAGAAAAAAAAATAACTCCGTAGTAATATTGAGTACGAAAATTTGTGAGGATGTTTGTTACCCAATCACGCTAGAACGGCAGAACGGAATCGCATAATATTTCGCACAAAGATATATGAGATTAGATGAATAGAAAAAAATTACAAATGAAATTTCACATTGGTCAAGCCGCGGGATGCCGCTAGGGTAAACATTATTTATGAGCGACGAGACGTGTGGCTTCGCCGACTATTTAAATATATCTTTTCTAAAACATACATCATAATATCTGCTTATACAACCATACAGACTGCCTTCTGGCCTATTGGCTGCTGTGCGAAGCTCAAATTCACGGGTTTAATTTACGAAAATCATGAAAATTTTAGATGAAAAAAATATATTTTCGGTTATAAAAGTAGGTACTTACATTATCGTTGACTAGCTTCTATAGAACAAGCTTTGCTTAGTTTGAGACTTATTAAACTTGTGTAAAATCAGTCAAAAATTATATGTTTTCAAATCTTCTCACAAGGTTACCCGTAGGTCCGTAGGAGTATTCTGAGCATTGTAGTATCCACCAACTATTGACATTTAGCGAGTTCATCGCTGTTTCTCAATCACGAATATACATTCATCCTTGAAATTCTTCTCAAACGTATGCAGGTTTCCACTCGATGTTTTCCTTCATACTTACGTTCAGAAAAACTCACTGATACAAAAGATCGAACTTGCAATTATTGCATTGGAGGCGACTGCTAGAACCACACGGCCACCTTGCCTATTTTATACAGCGTCAGTGTGCGTATTACATAGAGTCACAAGCTTACAGTCCAGTTATTAAGTCAATTAGCACGGTTCTAGAGATCGTCATGAACTAACGAGACACATGCCGCTAACGAGATCATGAAAAGTGCAGCTTTTTGCTACGTCCAAACAAAGTACTTTGTGCTGAGCTCGAGCAAAAGTGATGTACGATAGGACTACGGTTAATAAAAACTAACGCTCCCAGAGATCCCATGCATTGTTCCATTACATTAAATATACCACATTATTATTATTATTATGCCTTCTTTATGGTAGGGATCTTTAGGTTAGCGGAGGTAGGGAAGCGAAAGACATCTTCATATTGTGAGGATGGCGATGTACTTTCTATTGTAAGGTAAGCTAAGTGTATGATAAATGCATTGAATAATTGTTTGACTAGGAATACAAAATAAACCTGCATACGTCTGAGAAGTAATTCAAAGGCGTATGTATAGTCGTGCTTGAGTAACGGCGATGGACTCGCCATCTGTCATTGTTGGCGCCTAATATACCTCTGGCGGAAAGTGGGTGTATGGGTATTACCTATACACCTCTGCCTACCCCTTCGGGGACCCTTGTGGGAAGGCGTGAGGATATATTTATACAAAAAAAACTAAATTAAATAAATTGTGTATTTCTTTATTCACCGTTGTTTTATATATGAGTCGTGATGACAGAGTGGTTCGTTGCCTGCAACACAATGATTGCAAGTTCGAATCTCTAGTGTACCAATGAGTTTTCTTTCTGATTTAAGTAACACAAGACCGTCTTATCGTCGGAATTATATTTAGATGCCAACGTGATAGATGGTGAGGCAACCGCTGTTTTTAAGCGTGACTGTACGTGCTTGAATTTTTACTTAAACGATGTAGTTTCGTCTCGATGTTCCCTTAGAGTAAAGCTGTAGGTATGTTTTGTTAATAAACTGTAGTGGCCGAATAGTTTTACTGAAAATACTGCAGTTCCAAGCTTAGGAGGTCTACCAATATTTTTTCCTAGTGTAGCCTTAATATAACGAATTTCTTGACAATATGAATTTATCAAAATTGTCAAGAAGGGCAGAGGTGTATAGCTAATACCCACACACCCACTTTCCGCCAGAGGTATATTGGGTGCCAACGTGATAGATGGCGAGTCCATCGCCGTTACTCAAGAACAACTATACATACGCCTTTGAATTTCTTCTCAGACGTATGCAGGTTTCCTCTCGATGTTTTCCTTCACCGTAAAGCTCGTGGTGTGACTAATCACTGTACTTAAGTTCAGAAAAAACTCATTGGTACAGTCGGGATTCGAACTTGCGACCTTTGCGTCGCAGGCAAGGCTACTCAAACCACTCGGCCACCACGGCTCTACGACTCATAAGAGCTAATGTAAAATATACCTTAACATTACGAACACGTACACCTTCACCAATAAAGTCTTTTGCCGGCATATACTAACTATAAAATGTGACCGTTTGGTAAAAACTATTTGAACGGATGATGGTACGACTCCAATCGTTATGCAATAGTTTGCTTGTCCACACTTGTGCGTCCGTTTCCTGACATTGTGCAATTCTTATTTTCACAAACCAAACCCATTTATGTAGTTCCCGAAGCGAAAAGCTCCATTTCGGTAGCAGTGAGCTCTCCGTGATAACTTTGCAATATACAATTTTGGAAATCAACTTACGTACTTATATTCAAAGCTGTATATAAAAGATTATATAAATTCACAAAATGCAATTACAATTATCCCTATATAAGCAAAACTTGAACAAATACAATTATGTTGTTAGTATAAGATGGGATTCGTATTGTTTTCAAACTTTTACACGGAACGGTAGGTTGCGGGAAAAAGCTAGTCACTAATAAATCAGTTGATGTGTATGAATAAAACAAATACAGAGGGCATCAAATTTATGAAAACGAGAATGCATAAGAATGGGTGATCTACATATTATTTATCTTAGTATTACTACAATAACTTTCCTTCCGCGAACGCTCAGGCTGTGGAATGAGCTCCCCGTTGAGGTTTTCCCTGGAGAGTACAGCATGGAGTTCTTCAAGAAGGGTGTGAAAAGATTCCTGCAGGGTCGGCAGCGCGCGAGTGATACCTCTAGTGTTGCAAGCGTCCATAGGCAGAGGTAACCGCGTACCATCAGGCGGACCGCATGCTTGTTTGTCACCCAAGTGGTATAAAAAAAAACGTTATCATCAGAAAAACCAGGACATATACAAAATTCATAGGCAAGCAGTGGTGGCCGAATGTCTCGATTGGTAGCCACCAAAGAAAAGGTAACAAATTGTAACCCCGACTGTTTCAAAGCATGAACAATCACACCACAAGCTTTTGCAGTGAAGGAATACATACTAAATACGCTAGAGGAAAAATTTAAAAAAAGATGTTTGACGTCATAGTTGAAAACAGGTGACGGATTCGGCATCTGTCACGTTGACACCTTAATATATCTCCGGCAAAATATATAATAATAATAATAATAATTCATTTATTTGCATCCAAAAATTTACAGAAGATGAAATGTAACACAGTGTAACTCAGGTAAGTAATTTGAACGGAATAAATGTAACACCTTTGAGAAGCATTGAGTATTACTTACATTACTATTGTTTACTTTAATATGTACAGCTGGTACTTAAAATAGGGAAACCCTGTGCTATAAGTACCAGCTTCCTTCCAATGACACAAATACAAATACATTTAAACTGAATTTTCATTTATATAGAAATATAGAAAGTTCATTTATTAAAATAAATGAACATATATATCAATACTCCTCTGCTTAACCACACGGCCATCCATAAAAGCATGAATATATACATACACATAGATAAACCAGGCATTGGAAGACCACGTTCCAACTACCTAGATCAAATCAATCAGGGGACGTAAAGAACACTAGAAAACGGCGGGCATGTATGAAGAGACTGATGAATGTAGACGAAGCGAAAGAGGTATGTAAATCTAGAGAAAACTGGCGCTCTATTCTCTCTGCCTACCCCGTTAGAGACTCAGCGTGATGATATGTATGTATGTATATAGATAAACACAAAAGGAATAGTTATTCACAACGAAAACAGTGCGGAGTAAGTTTATAGAGCAATGTAAACACGATGCGCGTATTATGTGCAAAATTACCATAATCCGACGATTTATTAGCGGTTCAATCCACTTTGAAAATTGACAAGAAGGCAAAAAATGTCTTAACTTAATCGCAAGATTAAGTCCGAACGTGAACTGAAACTTATTGCCAACCTTCAAGTTGCTTCTCCGCTTAAATACAGTGAGACTTACGCTACTTATACGTTTGTACAATGTATATGCGATTGCGTATATTGTTACTTAATTTAACATTTGTATTCGTGAGCGAAGCTCGTTTGTTTTAATTACTTTGCTTTGAACTTTTGTAATTGTATTGTTATAGGTATAATAACAGCAATTAGGGTATTTATATGTGCACTAATGTAACCTAAATTGTCTGTTAATTTTCGAGGGATTTTTCCTTTCGTCCATCGAAAGGCGTAAAGATATAAACAAACAAATAATTATTGTGTTTTTGTTTGAGCAGCAATATGATTATTGTTATTATGTACATATTTACCAGTTAGCCATGTTGGCTGAGTGGTTTGAGTAGTTGCCTGTAACACAGATTGCAAGTTCGAATCCCAATTTAGTTTTTCTGAACTTAAGTACAGTGACTACACACGCCACGAGCGTTACGGTGAAGGAAAACATCGAGAGGGAACCTGCATAAGTTTGAGAATGAATTCAAAAGTGTATGTATAGTGATTGAGTAACGGCGATTTACGGATTTGCCATCTGTCACGTTGTCACCTAAGATATATCTCTGGCGGATAGTGGGTGTGTGAGTACTACTTTACATCTCTGCCTACTCTGCTGCCGACACTTGTGGGAAGGCGTGAAGATAATTAATAGAGTAACCATGGATTTTCTTGCCGGTTCTTCTCCATGGAAATGACCAACTCAAACCGTGCACCTTTTTCGACGTTTTATAAGTGCCCATCTAAGCCTATGTGAAATAAAAGATTTAGATTTAAAAATGAAGTTATTTACCGAAAAATTCCAGCACATACAAGGCATCGTCACTAAAATGCTGTCAACAAACATAGCTGGAGAGTCTCCAAAACGTTGAATTGTTGGTAACTGCATAGTTCCGCTTCGCAAAGTTTTCACTACAAAGTATCTAAGATCATAAGGACCGCTTCCAGTATTGTTTACACAAATGAGGTCGAACCTTATATTGTGATAATGACTTAATATGAAAAAAATAAAATTGACAACGTTGTTAACTAAGAACCTCCTTACTGAAACATGTTGTGTATAACATATAGTACTAGCTTACGCCGTGGTGGCCGAGTGGTTCGAGCAGTTGCCTGCGACGCAAAGGTCGCAAGTTCGAATCCCGACTGTACCAATGAGTTTTTCTGAACTTAAGTACGGTGATTAGTCACACCACGAGCTTTACGGTGAAGGAAAACATCGAGAGGAAACCTGCATACGTCTGAGAAGAAATTCAAAGGCGTATGTATAGTCGTGCTTGAGTAACGACGATGGACTCGCCATCTGTCCGTTGGCACCTAATATACCTCTGGCGGAAAGTGGGTGTGTGGGTATTACCTATACACCTCTGCCTACCCCTTCGGGGACCCTTGTGGGAAGGCGTGAGGATATTATTTTATTTATTTATATTACTAGCTTACTCGCCCAGCTTCGCCTGGGTGAAAAAGTTAATATTTCCTGAAACCAATTGGGAATCTAAACCATTCTCAAACCCACCTGAAGACACTCAGTAAATTTGATTCCAATAGGTCCAGTCGCTTAGGAGGAGTTCAGTGATAAACACACGAACAAAGGAAATATATATAAAGATTTGGCAAGGTTTTTAATTCGTTACTTCGGAGACTTATATAAATTCCGATGTGAAAGACGGTGTCTGTCGCCGTCTGAGGGACGGCGCAAATAGACGTATGAAGGTTTTCTCTTTAGAGTTTCCCTTCATTGGTAAATACAACCTAGGTTCGAAACTATAGACTGTCTCGGCTTGGATATACGGACTACAATGGACCGTCGCTTCACCCCCATCAAATAAAATTTTACATGTATTATGATTACTTTTCTACGCTTTCTTTGGGTTGTAGCATGATAATATATCCTTACTAATATTATAAATGTGAATTTAAGTTTGTTTGTTACGCTTTCACGTAAAAATTACATAACCGATTATCATGAAAGTTTGTACACATATTCCTGGAGGTATAAGAAGTAACATAGGATACTTTTTATTGAAAAAAAAAACATTTTTACGACTGAAAAAAAGCCGGTTTACTGATATTTTTTTATGGCGATGGCTTATACCCAGGATTAAGACATAGGCTACATTTGAATCCCGGAAGATTAAAAGCTCTATTATTATAAAGGCAAAAATATGTATGTTGCTCTTTCCACGCGGGCGAAGCCGCGGGCATAAGCTAGTAAGCTTATAAAGTTGTCAATAAACGAGCTATCAGATTCTAAGACATTTTTCTCAATATTATGGGATATTGTGGGATTGTTCATATTTTACTTTACTTACTTTGCCCCGTCTTAATATTATTATAATATAATAATATATATCCTCACGCCTTCCCACAAGGGTCCCCGAAGGGGTAGGCAGAGGTGTATAGGTAATACCCACACACCCACTTTCCGCCAGAGGTATATTAGGTGCCAACGTGACAGATGGCGAGTCCATCGCCGTTACTCAAGCACGACTATACATACGCCTTTGAATTTCTTCTCAGACGTATGCAGGTTTCCTCTCGATGTTTTCCTTCACCGTAAAGCTCGTGGTGTGACTAATCACTGTACTTAAGTTCAGAAAAACTCATTGGTACAGTCGGGATTCGAACTTGCGACCTTTGCGTCGCAGGCGACTGCTCGAACCACTCGGCCACCACGGCTCTCTTATACGCTTAAAAATATTATATTTGCTATAAGTACAACAATTTCCTAAGAAATATCAGAGCAAAATGTACTTACATGTAAGAGTTGCACACATGTACAGATGTCAACAGAAGTTTCTTAAGAAATGTTTTAAGTTAAGAATTATTGTTGGAATTTATCTTGAAGCCTCCTTAAGGGAAATTAATGGGTGAAGTTACATTTACGTCAAAGAACATTAAAGTACCTATGATTTAAGGGGAATAAAATTACTGTTTGGGGATACAATTCTTGAACAGTTTTTATTTTATACATAAAGGTACCCTGCCTGAGCTAGCAGGTAGGTATCTACCGAATTGGGTGCAAAAATCAAAATCAAAACCATTTTTTCAGCGAAAAGGACACAGCGAACACTTATTGAAAGTCCCGTACTAAAGATAAGGGTGGTGGAAAGTGTACCTGCCACCGCTTTCAAGATTAAAATGGCTGCTAGGAGAAGAATCGGCGATACAAACACCTTTGCTTCTATTTAGCTACAGCATAATTTTTTACAATAATAATCGAATATTTTCCTTTTTTTATTTATTCCATATCTTGACCAGAATTAGTTACAGTACTGATGACAATATTTGTGTCACTTGTTTAATTTAATTTGTCTAATTTGTGAATGTGAGAACATTGTAGGCTTTGTAGATCTTGCTAACATTGTTATAATTATCTTGTTTTATGTTACGTTGTTCCCCCATACTGGGTACTATTGCTGTAACGAAAAAATATTGTTATTGTATATGCCTAATGATTTGAAAAGAGTAACCATGGAGTTTCTTGTCTTCTCCATGGAAGCGACCAACCCGAACCGTGCTTCTTTTTCGACGTTTTATAAGTGCCCACCTGGGCCTGTGTGAAATAAAAAGATTTTGATTTACATTTTAGCATTAATTCCCTTTTACAAAAATAGAAAAAGATTAAATTTCCATATAAATCCTCTGCAAGAAGAGTAATTCATTGCATGCGTGGCTATCATTTAAATATAATATAATATAATAATATATCCTCACGCCTTCCCATAAGGGTCCTCGAAGGGTCAGGAAGGTGTATAGGTACTACCCACACACCTCCTTTCCAATATTATGATGTTGTATAATTAGCTTTTTTTAATTAATTCTTGTTTGATGACAGCTTTAAAACACCAGAATGATTATCTTATTATTTTCTGAGGTACCTAATTAAAAAAGCGAGATGATAAGCGGTTACCATCGCTTATGGACACTTACAACGTCCTCCAGGAGTATCGCTCGCGCGCGACCCTGCAGGTATCTTTTAATACCCTTCTCGATGAACTCCATCCTGTACTCTCTAGAGATAACCTCAACCGGGAATTCATTTAATAGCCTGAGCGTTCGCGGAAAGAAAACTCCTTTGAAACCGCGCGGTCCGAGACCTTTGAATTTACAAGGGATGAATTCCCAGTCGATAGTAAGTGGTGGCGAAATTGGTATTGAAAAACAAAATATAAGTTTTTTGGTAGCAACAGTGAATTCTGTAGGCAGTAAAATGTTTATTATGATAACATTATCACATAAGTACCTACTACTGATTACAACCGCTTTATGTCCATCCTGTTTCATCTGTCTAAGCCGAAAAGGGTACATGAAAAAAGCCCTTCATTGTCGACCTTTTTAACCCTATTCTATTTTTAAACATGTCTTTCAGATACAAAATTACGAGCTAAGTCAGTCAAATCCAGATAATCTGTTGTTTTAACTGTAACGTTTGAGGCGGTAAGCTGTTTGCTGGGCCCTTGTCATCGGGTATTAGTTGCGGTTTGCACGACAGGGCCGGGCCTGGGACTGAGGTGTTTTAATTCATTCGGTCAATAATTTCGAGCCGTGGTGGCCGAGTTTGCCAAGTTCAATTCCCGACTGTACCAATGAGTTTTTCTGAACTTAAGCACATTGATTAGTCACACCACGAGCTTTAAGGTGAAGGAAAACATCGAGAGATGTTTTTATAGTCGTGCTGGAGTAACAGCGATAGACTTGCCACTTAAAATATATCTCTGGCGGAAAGTGGGCGTGCACGGGTGGGTAGCCTACACACCTCTGTCAACCCTTCAAGAACCCTTGTGGGATGGCGTGAAGATATATATAAGAAATCAGTTCAAATTACTCAAAAATATGTGAGTATCTTCTTTATACATATGCATTAGATCTTGTATTCTAGTGGGAGCCCCAAATACAATAGATTCGTTCCATTTTCAATATAACTCACCGGTTCCACCCTAACTTTTGTTTGACAAAGACGAAAACTTTCAGAGTAAGCAGTTTTTTACGATCCGCCCCTGCTTACGATGACGTCACATCTTCCACTACAAGGGTCAAACAACGGCCGTAAGAGGAGCGTAACTATTTCAATATCCCCGTGTTATTGCGAGTTCCGAGGTCGGCCGTAATGACAGTGAATGATTGTGCATTTTTTCATTATCATACTTATATTATAAGCCGTGGTATAAAAATTCGAATTCCGACTGTACCAATGAGTTTTTCTGAACTTAAGTACAGAGATCAGTCATACAACGAGCTTAATGGTGAAGGAAAACATCGATAGGTAACCTGCATACGTTTATGATGGAGGCGATGGACTTGCTATCTGTCACGTTGGCACATAATATATATCTATGGCGGAAATTGAGAGCGTGGGCACTAACTCTATACATTTCTGTCTACCCCTTCGGGGACGCCTTTGAATTTCGTCTTAAGCGTAAGCAGGTTTCACCTCGATTTTTCACTGTAAAGCTAGTGGTGTGACAAAACACTGTATTAAAGTTCAGAAAAACTCATTGGTCCAGTCGGGATTCGGACTTGCAATTTTTGTGTTGCAGGAAATTGCTACTTAAATTGAGGCTATAAACGCGAGCGCTGCGGACACTCAATGTGGTCGCACCAAGGATGGATTTGTTTTCGTGCTCTTCGAATAAATTCACATGGGCCACAATGGTATATTTTTTATTACTTTTTAAGTACCTTCTTTATTTATCATCGCATCATGTCTAAGATTCGTAAGGACGTATTCCGTAACGAAGGGAGAATGACAAATTGAAATAAGTAAATAGGTAACTTTTTAAATAAATAAATATTATTTTTATAAATAAATAAATCAGCCGCCGCAAGAGCCGTGGTGGCCGAGTGGTTCGAGCAGTTGCCTGCGACGCAAAGGTCGCAAGTTCGAATCCCGACTGTACCAATGAGTTTTTCTGAACTTAAGTACTGTGATTAGTCACACCACGAGCTTTACGGTGAAGGAAAACATCGAGAGGAAACCTGCATACGTCTGAGAAGAAATTCAAAAGGCGTATGTATAATCGTGCTTGAGTAACGGCGATGGACTCGCCATCTGTCACGTTGGCACCTAATATACCTCTGGCGGAAAGTGGGTGTGTGGGTATTACCTATACACCTCTGCCTACCCCTTCGGGGACCCTTGTGGGAAGGCGTGAGGATATATTATTATATTATTATATTATATAAATAAATCACTTTTTATGAATAAATAAATAACTTATTTTATAAATAAATAATTTTGTTTTATAATCGCATTCGGTTTAAGATTCTGTAAGGATGGAAATGGAAATAAATAAATAAATAGAATTAGATTTTGTAGAATGTACGTTCTCTAGTCCATAAAACGAACTTGCATAATGTAAGACGAGATCAATTTAAAAAGAAATCTCTGTCCACATCAGTATTGGTAGATCAAGGAGTGCGGCCACTTAGCTACTAAAATAAATCAATTTACTTTATTAAGACGTCCCACCATTCCTCAAATACGGAGCACAAGTTAAACAAACGTCTGTTAGATAAAGAAGGTCGAAATCAATTCGCACTCCGCGGGGCATCGAGTATCTGGAAACGAAAGCTTAGGTCTCTCGCAGTCGTTTGTTTTGGTAATAGCCTAATATTTCTAGCCAGACAGGTCTTATATCTCTTAAATATAGGTGCTAGAAAAAATATTATTTTGGAAAACATCGAGAGAAAACCTGCACATGTTTGAGAAGAAATTCAAAGACTCGTTATCTGTCACGTTGGCACCTTAAATATGTATCTAGCGGAAAACACATCTACGGCGGAGTATTAAGGTGTTGTAACACATCGGCCCACCCCTTCGAGGACCCTTTTAGAAGTGCGTGATATATAGTATATAAGCTGTGCCCGCGACTTCGTCTGCGACGAATTCAAAACAAAAGTTATTTTTTGTTATTCGTTCCTAAAATGAACGTAGCTTAAGTTACCCCTTATTATATTTACATCACCTATCTGCCAGTAAAAGTCCTGTCAAAATCGATCCAGCCGTTTCAGATATTAGCTGGAAAAAACAGACAGACAGGCAGCCAAAAATTTTACAAAAAAAAGTACTGAGTTTTAGTAAAAAGACCACCAGATTTAGTAAAAAGCGGTTATTTTAATATTACAAACAGACACTCCAATTTTATTTATTTGTATAGTATATTCATATAACAGTAAAGTAAAACTTAAAAAGAACCTTACAGACGCACTATAGTTCCTGAAACGTATTTTTACGCATTGTGGCAAGTCCCGTAACCCGAAGTTGAAACTCAATTTAAAACCTAAAGCCTGTTACATTAAGGAATAATTTACTCCACACTTCAGGAGTAAGTGTTTCACCACAGTGAGCACGCAACGACAATTTTTTGACGATACCTTCGTGGAAAATTAAAAACAATACTAGGCCCAAGAGGACGCGAGGGCCTTAAAGCTGGGGACAGCATGAGGTATTTTATGGTGCCATAACGAAGATCGTCGCAGATCTTGCACGACTGGCCTTTGGGGGGTAATCGACTTACGGCTCAAGTCATGAGATGCTGGTGAATCGAACGAAAGTTTTACCGTCAAAACATCTATAGACTTTATGTGGGGCCAAGAGACAATCGGGTATTGGGTCGGTGCAAAGGTGCGTGGGCATACAAAAAATATAGTAAAAATATATTCGTATTTAGAACACAAATAAAACGTTATGTGCGAAAAATTATGCGTTTTTATTTCTCTCATTAAAATGATCGTTTTGAAAAAAATATCTAGAAAAAGTGTGCCTACACGTTTTCGTTAAAATCCCATACACTTTAACGTTTCCACCCATGAGTAATCGGTTGATTTTACCTACGTAGTTGTAACGCTGTTTTTCTCAAGCTCTTCTTCCAGGCACTATGGCATTACATATATGTTTTAATGACTTACTCTCGCACATCCTTTCTCTATATATATGTAAATATATATATAAAGAAATGAATATATTATATAGAATATATAGAATATGTATATATTATAACTGCTCCCCTCCCTGGGCAGCATGATACTATATAGTGTATTCAAGATACGCACACACACACACATACACACACGCACACACACACACACAAAACAACCAAAACAAACAACACACACCAAAACAATGTTACCAAATAAAATTGTATTATTATTTATTATTATTTTTATTTATTATTATATATTCAAATTGAATTTGTAGTCGCTAAGATCAGTGCATGCAGACGAACAATATCATACATACATACATATCATCACGCCAAGTCCCTAACGGGGTAGGCAGAGAGTATAGAGCGCCAGTTCTCTCTAGACATCGCTATCGCTATAATATCGCTATAAAATACATATTCGTATAAATATATATTTTAAATACCTAATGCTCATCCTTATTGGTCTTATGAATAATATAAAGACTAGAGAGGTTCAGAGCTTAATTTATTCAATACCATTACTTTCCTAAAGAGTCTCTGGAGGATCAAAAGTGTATAAATACCGATATTTCGCCGGTAGGTATCTGGGGGCGCTTCGTGAGTGCTAACGTGACAGATGGGGTGTGTGCTTTAGATATTTACAAAGGTTTTATTATTCTTTTTGTAAGCATCGAAAAACTGCCATCATGGAATTTATCGAAACAGAAGGCTCACAAATAGAATACATTATTGAATCGTATCTCTGATGTGACGTTTCGGGTGTAAATTTCTAAAATGTGTGTTTTATATCTTCACAACTTCCCGTAGGGGTTGGCAGAGTGTAACACCAATAACTTTTTGCCGGAAATATTAATAATTTGGGTGTCAACTTGACAAGAGTAACCATGGAGTTTCTTGCCGGTTCTTCTCCATGGAAACGACCAACTCGAACCGTACACCTTTTTTGACGTTTTATAAATGCCCATCTAGGTCTATGTGATATAAGTATAAATAAAATCTAAATCAAATATTTGATTTCGATGTTGATTTTGACTCATGGTGAGTCCATCGCCGTTTCTTAAGCACGACTTATATATCCTCACGCCTTCCCACAAGGGTCCCCGAAGGGGTAGGCAGAGGTGTATGGGTAATACACACCTACTTTCCGCCGAGGTATATAAGGTGCCAACGTGACAGATGGCGAGTCCATCGCCGTTACTCAAACACGACCCTTTGAATTTCTTCTCAAACGTATGCAGGTTTCCTCTCGATGTTTTCCTTCACCGTTCAGCTCGTGGTGTCACTAATCACTGTACTTAAGTTCAGAAAAACTCATTGGTACAGTCGGGATTCGAACTTGCGACCTTTGCTTCGCAGGCAACTGCTCGAACCACTCGGCCACCACGGCTTAAGCACGACTTTACAAATGAAAACTATTGACGTATTGTATCATTGTAAAGCTCGTTGGGACTAGATCAATTTGAGTAGAACTCACCTAGAGTATTTACATACATATATACATATCATCACGCCAAGTCCCTAACGGGGTAGGCAGAGAGTATAGAGCGCCAGTTCTCTCTAGACTTACATACCTCTTTCGCTTCGTCCACATTCATCAGTCTCTTCATACATACTCGTCGGTTTCGAGTACTCTTAACGTTCCCGTCCTTCAGAGTCCGATCTATTTGATCCAGGTAGTTGGAACGTGGTCTTCCTATTCCTAGAGTATTTATGTTTTTATAATAACGTTCAGAAAAAAACCCATTGGTACAGTCGGGATATTACCTTGCAATCTTTTAGTCGCAGGCGACTCGACCCACCACGATTGTTTAAGTGCATTCTTATCCCAATTAAATGTATTAAGAAGGTCATCAACTTTAACATGGCAATTATGATTCTTTTGCCTTGCGCCACTCGCGTAACAAATCATGTCCACCACGATACTAACTTAAGTCAATAAAAATAACTTCTTTACGCAACCTTGACCTACGTGGTTTTTATTTCTACTCATATCCCACCACGTGGCGAAGCTCGAGTCTGTAGAATTTACCCTTTCTTTATTACTTAGCAAGTTTATAGCTTAGCACTTTTACTGCAGCTTCGACTAAGGTACCTACTACTTGAATTTATGTTGTTTTTCTCAAGAAATAGTAGGTTAATTGCAGTTCCACTAGTTCTTCCATTATTCGATTCGTTTAATTAAGGGTATTAGCGTAGCGCTCTTGTTTAAATCTTTATTCTTTTAAGATAATGAGCTTTATTTAGTTAGATATAGAGTTGAGTGAGCTGTGGTGGCCGAGTGGTCCGAGCAGTTGCCTGGGACACAAAGATCGCAAGTTCGAATCCCGATTGTACCAATGAGTTTTTCTGAACTTTAGTACAGTGATTAGTCACACCACGAGCTTTACGGTGAAGGGAAACATCGTGAGGAAACCTGCATACGTCTGAGAAGAAATTCAAAGGCGTATGTATAGTCGTGCTTGAATAACGGCGATGGACTCGCCATCTGTCACGTTGGCACCTAATATACCTCGGCGGAAAGTAGGTGTGTATTACCCATTCACCTCTACCTACCCCTTCGGTGACCCTTGTGGGAAGGCGTGAGGATATATTATTATTATTTTTAGTTATAGAGTTGAGGTCAGTATATATTTAAATATATATATATATATATTGTATGAAGAGACTGATGAATGTGGACGAAGCGATAGAGGTATGTAAGTCTAGAGAGAACTGGCGCTCTATACTCTCTGCCTACCCCGTTAGGGACTTGGCGTGATGATATGTATGTATGTATGTATATATTGTAAATACGAGTATCTTCTTCACGCCTTCCCACAAGGATCCCCGAAGGAGTAGGAATGTTGTGTAGGTACACACCCATACTGGCAGGCCTATCGCCGTTACTCAAGCACGACTATACATACATCTTTAAGTTTCTTCTGTACGTATGTACGTATGCAGGTTTCCTCTCGATCTTCTCCTTCACCTTAAGGCTCGTGGTGTGACTAATAACTGTACTTCAAAAAACTCCTTGACGTAGAGTAGTTCAAACTACTCCAACCACTCGGCAGCCATGGCTTGTTTATTTAATTAAAATATTGTTTCAAGTCGAATAAGCAATTTCTGAGACAATTGCGTTCAAGCAAACAAACAGATTCTGTCCCCTTATAATGTAAGTAGATTACTTCAAATGCCAACATAAAACACTGCCCGTATGAACAATAAACTGGCATATGTCTACAGAATCCCTTTGATGAAGCGTCTGTGACTAATTGCACAGAATACCGCTGTAATTAGACAGACTAAGCGTTTGTCTTCATTGAACCGAACCTTCAAAACTTTTTGTCCGTCGTTATAGCGACGTAAGCGCTTCAAGCGTGCTTATTTTGACTATTACTTTTTCCAGTCCATAATTACTGAACCTACGTCAAGAATACTCGAAACCGATGAACATGAATGAAGCGATATAAGTCGGTAAGATTAGAGAGCTGGCTCTCTGGCTACCGATTGAGGCCCGTTGGAGGCGTGAAGATGCAAGTTTTTATACGTCGCATATATTATTTATTATTAAGTATTTTTGAAATATAAAATGTAATTAAAGAACCGCCGAGTGATGCATGCACAAAGATTGAAAGTTCGAATTCCGACTATTTGTTGTATTTATATACCAATGTGTTTCTCTGATCTTACCTACAGTGATTAGGTATCATTTATTAGTCACACCACAAGCTCAGCTTCCTCGGAGAGGAAACCTGCATTCGTTTGAGAAGAAATTCAAAGGCTTATGTTTGGTCTTGCTTGAGAAACGACGATGCACTCGCCATCTGTCACTTTGCCACCAAATATATATCTCCGGCGGTAAGTGACGGAAGTGGCGGAAGTGACCCTTGTGGGAAGGCGTGAACATATATTAAATATATTAAAGGGATTCCTGAACGTATATATAACGTTGTTACACCTCCCGTGTATCTCCTCCGCGATCCTTGCAATCGTCGGCCCGAGACGAGCCATTGGTACAAAGCAAGCCCCTAAATCCTACTAACATAAATAACATAATATAGATATATAATATATCCTCACGCCTTCCCACAAGGGTCCCCGAAGGCGTAGGCAGAGGTGTATAGGTAATACCCACACACCCACTTTCCGCCAGAGGTATATTAGGTGCCAACGTGACAGATGGCGAGTCCATCGCCGTTACTCAAGCACGACTAATACATACGCCTTTTGAATTTCTTCTCAGACGTATGCAGGTTTCCTCTCGATGTTTTCCTTCACCGTAAAGCTCGTGGTGTGACTAATCACTGTACTTAAATTCAGAAAAACTCATTGGTACAGTAGGGATTCGAACTTGCGACCTTTGCGTCGCAGGCAACTGCTCGAACCACTCGGCCACCACGGCTCTTACTAACATAATACAAATAATTGTGAATATGTATGGATGTTTCTTTCTCAATCACGCCAGAGCTGCTGAATGTAATAGAATGAAGTTTGGCACAGAGATAGACTGTCACTGGGATTAGCACATAGGATATATTTTGTACCCAAAATAAATCTAAATAAAATTTACTAATAAAATCCATTTTTACGCGAATGAAACCGCGGAGCAAAGCTAGTATTTAAATAAAATTAACCAGTATACCCCTGCTCCCTAGCTCGTAAACCACGTTAAGCCGAAGTCCACTGAGCTCCTTTAGCAGCTTAAAATTGCCAGGCCTTAGTCTTTGATCGGTTACATAGCAAAAGTTCTCAGAACTACCGCGGCGGGATACAACTCGAAAAAAGACCTTCCGCGCCATGAATAGTGGCAATTAGCATCAGCTTGTGCCATACCAAACAGCTCATCTATTGAGGCAACACGTAAACGTACATTTCGAGTCCCACTGGAGTGGGAACAAATGACGACGGTAATTTCTATTTCAGTCGCTCTTTTACGCTCGGCGCATAGTTCTATCGCGTAGCCCGATATCAATTGCAACGTGGGAGCCTAGGATTAGTGAAAGTTTTGTTCACTTTTCAAATAGTTCGTTTGTAGAGTGGTTAATTAGAGATTGCTGCGCTTGCGCCAGACAAAAGACAGCTAACCCGTAATTAAATGAAAGCTTCAGGTTTTATGCGATATTTTTTCACCGATCTACTTTGATACCGATCAATGTACATTTGTTCCATCTATTACATATTTTATTTTTTGTATCTATGAATGAACGGAGATGTAAATAAACCGAGCTTTTTTTTATACTATTCGTGAAACTGATCATTTCATGGTAAACGCTTATTTATTACCAATAATTGCAGTACCATAGCAAATCTAGTTGTATCTGAGCAACAAATACATATTAATCTATATAAATCAAATTCGATGTTTGTTCTCTATGCATTCCGTAACCTTTAATCAGATTGTAATGAAATTTGCGTAGTGTTGTAACGTTTGTTATCTTCTTCTTGCTCTGTCATTAACAATAACAATTTGTCACGTTTGCACGTTTGCACCTAAAATATATATCTGGCGGAACGAAGGTTCGTAGGTACTACCTACACACTTCTGCCTACCCCTTCGGGGACTATAGCATGAAGATATACGTATATATAATTCGTGTCCCACAAATAATAAGCTGAGACAACACAACGCTGATTATTATTGTAATAACTACGGATTTCCGCAAAGTAACATAACATCAGGTTTTATTAAATTTCCTCCCCCAATCCAGTTTTCATTACAATCATAAGCAGTTAAATTTTAACACAGCAATACTCGTAAAAAATCATATATATTATTTTTAATTTGGCGACGATATTGGACGGCTAATTTGCCATCAAATTAAACAATACCAATTGTATTGCCCCTTGTGCAAACCTCGTAAACACTGGCCAACAAAAGCTGCTGAAATAAGCCCAAATACAGTGAACATTTGTACGGAAAAATATGAAGACATTAACAATATTTTCAAATCCAACAGCAACGTCGAGAAGCCAGAATGGATGCAGAATAGCGTGACTCGCGTTGCGTGTCAAGGATTCCGTGGGGCTGTAGACTCTGACGAAGTTGGGAACTCTATTGGGCTTAGAAAAAGTGGTCGAAGGCTTACTATCGAACAAACAAATGTATGTATTCTCTACATAATACGAGATATCCTTAGGTCTTTCTTTGTTCCTGTAATACATGGTTTAAATGCAAACTTTACTCAAGTGTTTTCCTTTCTGCAAAAACAGACGTAACACTAGAAGTATTTACGGTAAAGATAATTCAGTATCGCTAGGAACATCAGCACAAACACATACGTTTAATTAATGTTTTTTTTTTTTTGGGTAAGCATATAATAATAACAATAATAATGTTAAAAAGCCGTGGTGGCCGTGTGGTTCAAGCAGTTGCCTGCGACACAAAGATCGCAAGTTTGAATCCCGATTGTACCAATGAGTTTTTCTGAACTGAGGTACAGTGATTAGTTATACCACGAGCTTTACGGTGAAGGAAAACATCGAGAGGAAACCTGTCTGAGAACAAATTCAAAGGCGCATGTATAGTCGTGCCTGAGTAACGGCGATGGACTCGCCATCTGTCACGTTGGCACTTAATATACCTCTGGCGGAAAGTAGGTATTGGGGTATTACCTATACACCTCTGCCTACCCTTACGGGGACCCTTGTGGGAAGGCGTGAGGATATATTATATTATTATAATAATGTTTAAGTATCTTAAGCTTGCTGGGTACTACTATTAAAACCTAGTGTTTAGTCAAACTTAATATAAGTTTAAAAACACTAACAACCAAAACATTATTAACTCTGTATATTTTAATAAATAAATAAATAAAATAAATATTATGAATCTCATTTAAAAAAAATACAAACTTAAGGAATACAAGATAACACGTTAGAAGAGAGTATGTAAAAGGGAAAATATGTTTTGAATTACTACGTTTATAGAGGTGGTAAATTAGAGCGCGAATACACGTGTTTGTGACCACAATGAAAAAAGTTTGAGTATCGCTGGTCTAGAGGGAACCGGTGCTCTACTCACATATTGGGAGGGACTTGGCATGATGATATATATGTAAATGTGAGTATAGGGTAACTTACTTTACCATACTTATCAACCAACATAGGGCATAGGTAGCCAGTGAGACTCGTAGCTTGCTACTATGGCCATGTATTTTTTTTTTATTTATTTAAAAAAATACACATTAGAACGGCCAGTAGCCAATTATGAAGTGACAAGTCACATTACAGGCTCTTGTACAAAGATAGCACCTTCATAATAACGTATACAATTTTTCCGTACAAGGAGGTTTTATCCGTGTATTGATTATCCTTTAAAGTGATCGAACCTTCCCTCTCATATAATACAATATGCAGAAATGATAGCCTAGCAAGGATAATTTCTCATCTTGTTTATGCGTTACGGTACCCTAAATCCCTGGAAGCCCAAACACTTGAGCGGGAAAATTGCTCTGACGTCAAGGGACTAGCATAAATTCATAACTTTACATCATCATTTAAAAAAGAGAAAAAATCACCGACCACTCTACTGACGGCGAGGCAGACAGGCTTTTTACAATGCAAAACAACCCGTATTGTATACCATTTTTGGGCTGCAAGCGCTATGGCTTTCAGACTTAAGAACAGTCAAGGGCAACGCTCTGCGTCAAAAGTTAGCAAACTTCGAGATTTCGTGAGAAGTATATTCCAGATGAAATGTAGCCTTATGGAAGTTTTACAAGATTTTTAATAAATACTAATGATTGCCTGTCTCTTCGTCCGCAATATACAAACTTTGCGTTTAAGGTTTATCCTCATCGACCACACAGCTCGTATACATTTTTAAGCCATGAAAAGACTGTGATATATTCAGATGTGTGTAGATAGTACCTACAAACCCATTTTCCACCGGAGATATATTTTAGGTGCTAACATTACACATTCTATACATACATATTATGTACGTCTTGGAATTTCTTCTTAAACATATACAGGTTTCCGCTCGATGTTTTTCTTCACCATAACGACTGTGGTGTGACTAATCACTGTACTTAAGTTCATAAAAACTCATTGATACAGTCTGGCTTCGAAATTGCAATCTTTGTGTTCCTTACCTAAATGCCTTCTCACATCTTCAACAGTTTTTTACTTCCTATCGACTTATTATGCAAAAGGCATTGTTTGACTTGCAACTACAGTGTCCCTGCATCCTGGGCAATTTCAGCTTATTAAACAGATATCTTGGGCAAATACTATCGATAGTATACATATACATATTATCACTCAGTCCCCACGAGAATGGCACAAAGAGTAAATCGCCAGTTCCAGACTTGCAAATCTCTTTCGCATCAACATTCATCCACCGTTTTCAACACTTCTTTGGTAACAGGGAATTAACGTATTTACCTTGTTATAAAGAAACATCCAAAGCGTCCTAACCCACAGTAACCCATAAAGAAGATATACATTTCTACCCCAAACAACAACAAGCATATCGCAAAAACATTTAATAGTCTCCATTTATCCTTGCGAAGCAAATAAAACACAATTACAGCAATTTACATTTTAAATCCTACTGAAAATTACCGTCGTGCCATCGTTGAATGGAAGGAAATGCAAAAAACTTAACGCAAGCCTTTGTCCGGAACATTAAAGGGTAGGTTAACACATTAAACACGACCCTTCCACTAGGTGGGCATTGGGACTATTTCTATACTTTAATTATAACGACCAGCCCTGGTTATCACCCTTCACAGTTTGCGATTGTTTCACATACACTGCTTACGTACAATATTTATTTAATTAGCTCACAAAATAGTTTTTTTAAGACGACTTCCCATAAAGATCCCAAACGAGTAGGTAGATGTGTGAGGTAATACACTTTTTGCTGTTTATTGAAGTAGAGTTTCATGGAATTTCTTGCCGGTTCATCTCCATGGACGACATTTTATAAGTGCCCAATCTAGGCCTAGGTAAAATATTTATTTTTTATTTAGTTTTTCTTTCGATTTTGCTTCAGATATAACAAAATAGCGCCATATAGAAGAGAAGGCCATTCATTTATACATTTCTCCAAACCGAACCCCTGCCGGTCCCAGAACCAGATCTCGATAGATATGCAGATTTCTTTAATTCAGTCTCTAAATACATGCTCCTCGTAACGTCTGTGACGATTTATATCACATCCTGATGGAATGTGACCAGAACAAAGATGTCAGAAGAACTATGTTTGGATGTACCCAGGATGTGGGTCTGTGTAACATTATCTTGGCGAACCCTAGTTCTGACGATATGAAGTGTTTGTTAAAATTGTATATGCGTAGATTTTAAGTAATTTTACATCCAGGTGTCCTCACGGAGTGACATAGTCGCTGTGCGACAAAACTCCTATAATAAATAGAAAAAAAAAAAAATACATGCTCGCCGGTTTTGAGCACTCTTGACATTTAATTTCTGAGTCGACCGATTTGTGTAAGCAGTGGGAATGTTGCCTCTTCTCCCAAACAGACCGCAAAACCCAATGCGTTAATGTTGTGTCAGGTTAGAATGCTGCCGCACAATACTCGTATGGGGCAAGTAAAATTGTCGAGGGTCCTGTTATACCTTTAGGAAATAGCTGTTGGTCGGCAGATAATGTTATACCGGACACAACATTCTCATTTCGTCTATCCATATATTGTAAAACCTACTGGCTTGTTAATTCTGGTGAGCTTAATGTTTTCTTTTATGGAATGGGTTCTTCCCATTCTCGTATAACCACAATTATCTGCTCACGTTTTCGCTGGAATTAAATATTTTGGGACAAAAAAAGCCGTGTTGGTCGAGTGGTTGCAATTTCGAGTCCTATCTGTAAAATTGTTTTGATTAAACACTTAATAACACCACGAGCTTAGCAGTGAAGGAAAACATGTAACAACATATTTATTATAGCCTTTTTACCAAACAGTTTTGGTCTGCATTAAGAATTAACAATTATAGTTTTAATATAATAATATATCCTCACACCTTCCCACAAGGGTCCCCGAAGGGGTAGGCAGAGATGTATAGGTAATACCCACACACCCACTTTCCGCCAGAGGTATATTAGGTGCCAACGTGACAGATGGCGAGTCCATCGCCGTTACTCAAGCACGACTATACATACGCCTTTTGAATTTCTTCTCGGACGTATATGTATGCAGGTTTCCTCTCGATGTTTTCCTTCACCGTAAAGCTCGTGGTGTGACTAATCACTGTACTTAAGTTTTAGAAAAACTCATTGGTACAGTTGGGATTCGAACTTGAGACCTTTGCGTCGCAGGCAACTGCTCGAATCACTCGGCCACCACGGCTCTAGTTTTAATATCATGGGACAATTCCATACGAATCAACCCAGTTCCGAACTAAACAGAGGTGGTATTACTATGGGAATTCATGTGAATTTTAATTAAGGAGATTAGAAGTTTAAAACACCCAAAACTTATTTGTATTCCTGATGTGGAAATTTTATTACATTATATTGCCTAATATAATATTAAAGCGATATGTATATATGTATACAACACTTAATTCAATATATGAAATGTATTTACAATAACATAAATTAACAATGTCTACATAAAAATAATTATTTAATAACTACATTTGAAGCTCTGGGATCTGGAACCAAAACTGGACAGGTTTGTCAAAGTCCCACTTTTTGGGACTGTCCAGGTTTGGGACTTTTTAATTTGCGCTTGCCGGATGTTTTAAACTGTCGCATAACTTTTCACGAAAGAATTGCAAGTGTGTTCAATCTACTATCTAGCGGGAAATAATGTTATTTTTCTGGTGTTGAAAGCAAATTACCCGCCAATCTCTTGGCACAGCGGGACGCTAATCAAAATGCATTGCATTAATTTCTAATTATACTTTTATATTCCAATTAAAAATCCTGATGGCTATGAAGAAAAGTGATTTTGAAAAGTTAATAAGAAATTTATAATAAAAATTTCACATCTTGTTCCGATGCTCATCACAGAGACTTGCTCAAGACAGTACATACGTAAAGACAGAAATGAATGACCCAGACTTAATGGTAGGCTGCAGCCAGACAGTATTGTACCTGCGGTGAAGGCAGGAAGGAGACTCATACGTCACTTATATGAATCCAAAGCAAAGCTTTTTGATTCCTCTGGTATAAATTTAAGAGTTGGGCTCTTGTCGGCGTCTCTGATATCATTGATTGACCTTCGTCTATACGTCATGAGAGACAATTTATCTTTAATCTGGCTCCATATACTTCAATCTTGGTCATCCTCAACCTCTCTTTGCTCTTTCTTTCCTCTGGTTAGTTCCTATATTCTAACCGCCGACCTTTAGACTAAATATGCTAGTAATTAAAAATTTATATTTTTATTGATTGTTCTATCAATCTGATCTATAATGTGATATAAACGGCTTCTTGTTATTATTCTAAGTTCTAATACGTATGCATTGTGTATTTCGAAAATATGCAAGGCAGTGTTTCCCAAGTATCCTAAGTAATTACTGAATACCCGACCCGTTGGAAAATAACCTAAAACATTATGCAGCTCGAAACTATGCAAACAGACCAACTTGATAATTAAACGCATTAGTTATGCATTCCGCGTGGCATAGCAAACTAGTTTAGTTAATAAGCAATTTTTGGTACTCACGCTTGAGTTTGTAAAAGAAACCCACGTGATTAAGAACTTTTAAAGACCGCATGAAACGTACTTACTCGGAAGCGAGAATTAAAGTTTATGGCATAACGTGTTCCAATTAGGAAACTTGGGGTTTGAAGTGTATAAAGTTTGCTTTGCCACCTGTTTTCACTAAAGTGTGATATGGGCACACGTTAATTTTTAAGGTCGTCGTCGTCTTTGTCAAGGCCTCTCGTGACACGGACTGCCTGACAATCAGCATTGCTATCCCGCGTGGCGAAACTGCTAACCTTCTTGGCACGTCGCCGCGGGAATTCGATTTAGCACGAATATTTTATTAGTCGATATCGTCGATTGTTTTTAAGATACACGAAACGTATGCCTTTATAATTCAAAAATGATTAAGTAATTGGAGGCAGTGCAAGATCACGTTCACATCTAGATCAAATCGATCGTACCTACTTTAAAAGATCAACTCAAGTGTTAAGATTAAGAACGGAGAAACGGAGAAGATCGGGAACGCAGCTACGTGAAGTCTATCAGTAACGTTGTCAAAAGTGCCATTGGACCACAAATTACCTTACATTGGACATTTACCTGAACAAGAAGAATTCCGGGCCGTGGTGGCCGAGTGGTTCGAGCAGTTGCCTGCGACGCAAAGGTCGCAAGTTTGAATCCCGATTGTACCAATGAGTTTTTCTGAACTCAAGTACAGTGATTAGTTACCCCGAGCTTTACGGTGAAGTAAAACATTGAGAGGAAACCTGCATATGTCTGAGAAGAAATTCAAAAGGCGTATGTAATAGTTGTGCTTGAGTAACGGCGATGGACTCGCCATCTGTCACGTTGGCACCTAATATACCTCTGGCGGAAAGTGGGTGTGTGGGTATTACCTATACACCTCTGCCTACCCCTTCGGGGACCCTTGTGGGAAAGCGTGAGGATATATTATATTATTATAAGAAGAATTCCTTCACCTAGATTCAGTTGGTATGACCAATGATCGTAACAAGACTTGGCTTTTAACATAGGGTAAGTTATAAAACAATTTTAATTCAGCTGCTAAGTTGAACTCCCCGCTGGCTTAAGTGGGGTCTAAGTGAGAAAGATCACCCACTACTGCGCCCAGGCTATGTTCACAACTCGTTAGCTACTTGCCCAAGTTATTGTAATAATTTAGTTATTTAAGTTAGTTAGTTAAATATTTAGTTATGTGTAAAATACATAAATTCATATCTTTACCCACATACTCATTTTCCGCCGGAGCTATATTTCAGATGCTTACGATACAGTCGAAATTCGAAAATTTGTTTGAAAGGCGCCAACTCGCCTGTGACACAAATTTTCGAATTCCACCACTCCACCACCATGGCAAGTGTGAAATATTACATCGATCAAATTTTGTAGATAAACATCGAAAGGAGTATGTATGCACGAAGACGCGCCCCACCAATTTGTAGTCGAGGGTTCGCGGGATTCGGCGTTTATAACTCGAATCTATTAATTGTAGTGTGCGTCTGCACTCATAGGTAATCAGTGTGTACCGATAATACTCAAACATAAGTGGAAGGTTGCACACTTACACTATAAACTGTAGGGAAGAATAGTGGAGTGCGTGTTCGTGGATGGTACTCTCTATAATATATTATAGTAGTAAAATTATATAGATAGCTGTGGTGGCCGAGCGGTTCGAGCCGTTGCCTGCGACGCAAAGGTCGCAAGTTCGAATCCTGACTGTACCAATGAGTTTTTCTGAACTTAAGTACAGTGATTAGTAGTCACACCACGAGCTTTACGGTGAAGGAAAACATCGAGAGGAAACCTGCATACGTCTGAGAAGAAATTCAAAAGGCGTATGTATAGTCGTGCTTGAGTAACGGCGATGGACTCGCCATCTGTCACGTTGGCACCTAATATACTTCTGGCGGAAAGTGGGTGTATGGGTATTACCTATACACCTCTGCCTACCCCTTCGGGGACCCTTGTGGGAAGGCGTGAGGATATATTATTATTATTTTTATTATAAAATTATATAGTCTTGTTAAACGGCGACAAACTTGCCATCTGTCACGTGGGCACCTATAATATGTCTTCAGAAAAAGTTGGTATCATATACCTCTGCCTGCTCCCTTGGCGACCTTTGTGGGGACCTCTTAACCTTGAGTGTCTCCGTACATGATTGCGTCGAGGATAAATATCTAACATCCTAAATTATACCCATTAAATAGCTATATATATATATATATATATATATATATACTGTTATGAGCTTGGGTTTGGGATAAATTGATCTATATCGGTACAAATAAAAGATACGAGATGTTTGCGTCTCGATTTACGGCGTAATCATACATACGTACCTCCATTAATATATCCGAATATCGGCGATATGACTAGAGAAATATTTCACTCTACATATATGATCATCAGTGCCCCGATGATTCGGCCGCGTAAAATGCTTATATTTGTAAATTAAATTGAACATGTTTATCAAAAATTTTGTCTAGGTTACTCCTTATAGCACTAAATATCTGTCAGTTAAAATCCTGTCAGAATTGATACAACCGCTCCGCAGATTAGCCTCAACAAACAGACAAAACATATGAATTACGTTTACGTTATCAGTAAATATATATAACCAAACCAACGTAACATGACTTTCTTACAATATATATATACTAGCTGTCCCGCCCAGCTTTGCTTGGGTGAAAAAGTTAAATTGCCCGTAGCACGATCGCAGCGCCACCTATCGGGTCCAATTGCGATTTAAGCTATCCTATCTTTTAAGTTGGATCAAACTGCACACTGTGTGCAAATTTGGTTGAAATCGGTTAAGTAGTTTAGGAGTCCATTGAGGACAAACATTGTGACACGAGATTTATATATATTAAGATATATATATATATATATATATATATATATATATATATATATATGTATACGTAATCTTTTTAACTCATCATTTCTATATGTACCAAACCAACGTAACATGAGAGTCATGTTAATGTATGTCATGAAGAAAGTCATGTTACGTTGGTTTGGTACATATAGAAATGATGAGTTAAAAAGATTGCAAGCTAAAATAAATTCGAGACCAGTTAGTCCGTATATATGCTTAGTACGAAGCTGAGCTTAGCTAATGTAAACGAAGCTCTGGAGTGAAAAGGTTTCGCAGAATACCGAGATACAATATAAATGAATCTCGGAGGAGTCAGTCTGCTTTAATATGCAAAATTAATGTAGTACCACTACGGACAGACTCTATACTTATGTGTCTCGCGTTCTCTTTAGCGTATGGCGTAATATGTTCATGGATAAACTTAACATTTAACATTGAAAGACGTCCACTAGTGTGAAAAGAACTACTGTCTACTCCTTCTCTGCTTACCCTGTGAGGGACAAGCGTGATGATATTATGTATATATGTGGTAAATCTTTACGTTTACCCACAAAGTCCCGAAAATGGTAGGCAGAAGTGTGTAGGTACCCACACACAGTTTTCGAGGGAGATTATATATATTTTTGAGACTACTCTAGTGCTGCTTACCCCGTGAGGCTAGGCGTGGTTATGTACCTACCATTGCCCGCGACTTCACGTGGAATAGAGACTTGGGGCATATTTTTTTGGATCTATCTTTTGGTTTATTTTGAGTGAAGGCTACCACAATATATCAATGAAAGCCACATCTAAATCGGATAAGTCGTTTCTGAGATTAGCGCGCTCAAACGCACAGACACACAGATAAAAAGACAAAAATTATGTTGTTTTGGGTGTTTTTTTCGTTGATGAAGGTCCCAATAACATTTTTTCTTATATATCTTCCATGTACAGACAGTGTAACATCTTTATTATATATATTGATGATTTATAAATAGGAAAAATTAACACACCCTAATATATTGACCACATAGGTTGTCAATAAGATGTTTGCAGTAAAAAATATAAACGGTTTTCGAATGAATAAATTTCAAATTCAAATTTAGAAATAACAAGAGCTCTTAACGATGATCTCTCCTAAATGTCACTCGTGTTCTATTTTTGAGTAAGGCTTGCTGTTATTACGCTGTGTAGATTAAAGTGTTAACAACAGAGCCAGAGCGATACCCGCCCAAAAATGTTTATCCGCCCAAGCATAACAAAAAACGTGCCTAAAACCTGGCAATAACTTTTTAGAATGATACGATTACTTTAAAAAAATGTGCTGGACATATTTTTTTTAATTTTTAACATGCCATTTTCGCAACCCTTCTCACGTAACGTTGCCAACAGTCCTTTGTTTGTCCTAACATAATTAACAGTGTTTCGTGCATTGTTTCTGGAACTCCCCGAACAGACGGTTGAGTGATAAATAGATTTTTCGTAGGGTCCAAAGTATGAATGATGAAAACGGACATTTTGACTTGCATCGTCATGAGTTTGTATTTTTCTATTATGACATCGTATTAATGAATAATCTTGCTTTCTTTGTAGAGATCTTCGATTTTAAAACCATTTGCAATTATTAACAATGGAACTGAAATTTATTTATCAAGTGGAAGTATTTAAAAACGACGACTTTCCGATATTTTTGTAATAGGTCATTGAACCAAGTTTAGTTAAGTTCAATGACCGTCGTTCGTCAATTGCCTTTCAAGTAAATGGCATAAAAATGTTTCATAAACAATTCAGTCATATAAATCTCACGCCATTAATAACTACGGAACCCCACACGGGAATCAGTATCGCGCAAACTTTGAACGTCTCACAAAAAGTGATGCGAAAAGACGTCCCACTTTCGTGGCCGGCTTTGAAAATAATTCCATTATTTCTTTCTTTTTTGGTCTTTGATTGATCTTTTGTGGGTTCTTAAGAATAACGCCGTAAATAAAAATACTATTAAGAATATACTTAATATTTTCAGACAGATGAACAATGAAAGAACGAAGAACCGACAACCGCTGGGGTAAACGTGTTCTTCAGTGGAGACCTCGACTTGACAAACGTAGTGTAGGACGCCCTCCGACCAGGTGGGATGACGATTTGCGAAGGACTGCTGGCAGATGCTGGATGCGGCAAGCTGAAGACAGGGCGCTATGGCACTCATTAGGGGAGGCCTATTTCCAGCAGTGGACTAGAGTGGGCTGATGATGATGATGATGATGATGATGAACAATGAAAAATGTAGTCTTGTAATGTCAAGGTTGCAGTTTCAAAGCGTGTAAATCAACCTTATTTTATACACCACACTACCACCGCGAGGAAATCTGCACATGATCGATAAGAAACTCAAAGACGTATGTAAATTGTGGCTGCGACCCTGGCACTTCAATATATCTCAGGCGATATACATGTTTGGCTTCCTCTTAGAGGTCTTGTGGGAAGGCGTGATGCAACATACATAGAGCCGTTGTGGCATAGTGGTTAGAGTAGTTGCCTGCAACACAAAGACTGCAAGTTTGAATCCCGACTGTACCTACCAATGAGTTTTTCTGCACTAAAGTACAGTGACTTGTCGCACCACGAGCTTTACGGCGAAGGAAAAAATCGAGAGGAAAGCTGCATACGCGTATATTTTAGGTGCCAACGTGACAGATGGCGAATTCGCCATCGCTCCGTCGCCATTGCTCAAGTGTAATAAATACTCCTTTGAATTTCTTCTCAAGCGTATGCAGGTTTCCTCTCGATGTTTTCCTTCAACGTAAAGCTCATGGTGTGACTAATCACTGTACTTTAGTTAAAAAAAACTCATTGGTACAGTTGAGATTCGAACTTGCGATCTATGTGTCGCTGGCAACTACTCGAGCCACTCGGCCATCACGGCTTCTTTTATTTATATACGTAGTTTCCTTCTCGACGTTTTGCTTTACGGCTAAGACCGTGATGTGACTAATTAGTATTGAATTTTATTTTTACTAGCTATAGATACAATTTGTGGCTATTTTTCTGAAACAATGCAGATCCTATATACCATACATACATACATATCATCACGCCAAGTCCCTAACGGGGTAGGCAGAGAGTATAGAGCGCCAGTTCTCTCTAGACTTACATACCTCTTTCGCTTCGTCCACATTCATCAGTCTCTTCATACATGCTCGTCGGTTTCGAGTACTCTTAACGTCCCCGTCCTTCAGAGTCCGATCTGTTTGATCCAGGTAGTTGGAACGTGGCCTTCCTCTGCCTCTTCTTGCACACACTTTTGCTTTCCTATATACCAATGCAGCCAATATTCTATCTATGTGCCAAACTGTATCCAATTCCGTTCAGTTGTAGTTTTTACGTGAAAAACATTTAAACAAATTTTCTCATTTAACTATCACTGATATTATTCCAACCCTTACGCGAACGGCGGTCACATAAAAATTCTCACTGCGTACACACTTGCTTCTTTGTAGCGATGTGAGTAGCCTACGATTCCCGCAAGGCCGTCCTGTGGCGTCATACGCCATAAAGTGTGCGGTTTAGTGCCGGTACTATTACAGGTGTCTCTTATAGGACACGTGCTTGTCCCTTCGATCTGATATTGAGCGATGTGTCGCTCAATATCAGATAGAGGAAATAGGCGTATGTATAGTGTAGTCGAGCTTAAGTAACAGCTGTGGACTCGCCATCTGTCACGTTGGCACCTAAAATATATCTCTGGCGGAAAGTGGTTGTATGGGTATCTACCTATACACTTCTGACTACCCCTTTGGGGACCCTTGTGGATAGGCGTGAGGATATATATACATTTACAGAAAATGCTTTGGCTAACAGAATAATATAAAATATTTATTGCTTACTTTTTTGTTAAATACATACTAACTCAGGGATTTTACTATCTATACGAAAACAATCAAAGTAAATCTAGCATTGTAATAGATATGATAAAGTTCAAAATGCAATGCAAAAGCAAAAGCTTATTGCATTTTGACAAGTTCCGCGTACGAAATATCATTGAACAACATTTTCCAAGAGCGTTCTATAGACTGCTTTTAAAATTATTGTAATTTATATTTTTCTTTAATTAAATAAGACACGGCCGAGGTAGTTGGAACACTTGGAACGTGACTGGGGCGGGAAAGGAAACCATTAGACGGTAGGGTGGGGCCCACTGTAAGCGGGAGAATTCAGATAATAATAATATATATTTTTATTAAATCGAAGGCGGATTTGCCTTCTATTATCTATCCATTATTACTATTGCTTGCTCTATTATTCTATTCTTCCCATGTGCTCTATTATTTCTAGCTTTATGGTAAAATTATTCAGATAAATTTTGTAGAAAACGAATTACATTTTCAATTACTTGAGATAACATATAAACATAATATTATATACATATGAGGGAATAAGGAGAGAACGAACTCAACATCATATCCGAATGACCCAATTGTCAACCTCACCTGCTCGCGCTCGTGGTTCGCAAGGACCGCTGGCGACGGCGTTCTTCGGGGTGTCGTAGTGGTCCCTGCTAGACAACGGACGAGGCTCTGGCGACCGAGTCAATGGCGGTATAACCATTCCCAACTGGGCAACCAGTTTTGAGGTTACAACGGCCTTAGGTCTTAAGTAGACCTTAAAATGCCTGGTGCAGAAGGCAACGGGAGACCACTGCACTATAAATCCCTAGTAGTTAGCAATGGAAAAGTCAAACATAGCCATGACCCCGAGTGCCCGGGTGGAGTAGTATTAGGATAGGATTGATGGGCAAAATACAGGGAACGCGGCGCTCTGGAAGGCGAAAGAAGTCATAGTTGCGAAACATCAGGGAGTGGACCGGAATCAGCAGTGCAGAGCAACTATTCCGGATGGTTCAAGACAGAGAGAAGTTTTCCGAGCTAACGGCCAACCTCAAGTTATGAAGTGGCAATTTCAGAAGAAGAAGAATGTACATATACCTTCGTAATATTCTTTTTTTTTAGTTTTATTACAGACTTCATTAGCACATGGGTTTTCTGAACGTACAGTGGTTTGTCATACCACGTGCTTTACTGTGAAGGAAAACACCGAGAGGAATCCTGCAGTTTGAGAAGAAATTCAAAAATATGTATAGTCGCGCGTGAGTAAAAATATTAAGTAATGTTTACATAACAAAAATATGTCTTCACACAACCACTTTCAGCCAGAGATATATTTTAAGTGCCAATGTGGCAGATGGTGAGTCCATCGCCGTAACTCAAGCACAACTATACATACTCCTGTAAATTGCTTCTCAGACATATGCAGGTTTCCTCTCGCAGTTCTCCTTATTCGTAAAGCTCGTAGTGTGATAAATCACCACTTAAGTTTAGAAAACTCATTGGTACCTACAGTCGGGATTAAAAATTGCTTAAAAAACTATTGGACCCAATCGGCCACCACGGCTTAAATAAATTGAAATGTATATTAATGCCATCGCTGTAACTCTGACCGCACCTTTAGCTACCTAAAACGCGGGCTTGAAAGAAGTAAAGTGCTTCAAAATAGCGCCGTGGATAAGTGTAAACATTAGGTGTCTTATTTAATTTTTCTTAACGAGAAAGTTCTCTTTTGTTCCCTTGGACGAGAGATTTTCATTCCCCTCCGATAGACATTTCAATGCTATTTAAGATCACATTGACGCGTGTTGCGTACTTAATTTGACTTTAATTGGGTAGGCAGTTAGTTATCTGTCTTCGTTAACAAATTTAACAACATTAATGAAATGGAGAAAGAACATTAAAGAAATAACTTTCTTCGAGTTTCTTTAAGAAAACTATATTTTTATATACCAAAAAAGTGGCAAATAAGCATATGGCCCACCTGATGGAAAGTTACCGTAGCCTATTTACGTACACGATACCGAAGTATCACTTGCGTTCCAACTCTGTGTTCGGAGAGTTATACTGCTGCCAACACAATATAACAATACTCCCCCTTCCCAAGGAGCTCATCATTGGAAACCTTATTAATCGTGCAGGAATACAACACAAAAAATAGTGTGCTACGGACTTCTGTAAGGTGGAGGTCCTGCCCCCGTCGGGCAGCACTAAATTCGAACGTTGTATTATATTTTATATAATAAATAGATAATAATAAAAATAAAAGCGAACAGTTCAGATATGATGAAATCGGTATCGAAGTAAAAATCCACTATATTATTTAAAACTTGTATAAGTGTCGTTTGTGATAATTTAACAGTGATTAGTCACACTGCGATCTTTACGGTGTAAGAAAATAGCGTGAGGAAACCTGCATACGTTCGAGGAGAGAATTCTAAGACGCACTTGTATCTCGAAGTCCCACCAGTGCCAAACTCGAAGAAATTGTTTGAATACCACCCTACCGAACCCAAGTCAAAGTAACTTATGCGCCTTGGGACCTAACTGCCTAGCGTTCAGTTTATCTTGAATAGATAACTTAGTTCCAAGTTACAGAATACGGATGCTATGGTGCAAAATGCAACTTCATTATTTCCAATAAAAAAATTGTTTAGTTTAGTTTTGCGTATGATTTATGAAAGATAAAAAAAATTATACTTGTCTCGTGTATGAATGAATGAAAATGAAATTATAGTTTTTCTGTAGTATGTCCTTAATTGAATCGTAAACTGAATGACATTTTCTGCCTTCAGGTGGATTCGAGAAAGGTTAAAATTCACAAATGGACCCGATAGGTGGCGCAGCAATCGTATTTCAGTAAATTTTACATTTTACCCCGGGCGAAGGTGGCCGGGACAGCTAGGGGCACCTACCACTAGACCAAATGGCCGTCGATTATATTATATTAGTAGTTAGTAGCAACGAAAATATTGCAAGTTCGAATCCCGATTGCACCGATGAGTTATTCTAAACTTTAATACAGTGATTAGTCACACTACGAGCTTTACCGTGATGGAAAACATCGAGAGGAAACCTGCATTTGTGAAGAATTTCAAAAACGTACCTATAGTTGTGCTGGAGAAACGGCAATGAACTCGCCATCTGTCACATTGGCACCTATGTATTATCTCAAGTGAAAAGATGGAGTTGTAACATATTCGTGCCTTTGCACACAGATGCCTGAAAAGGTGGGTATTTCGTATCGTATATTAGATCACAATTATTTTTAAATTCATCCAAAAGTGGGAGCCAGGAGACCCTTAAGACAGGGAAACCTACTTTGGGCGCCTGTATTCCGCAAAGGAATATAACCATTTAGAACTAATTACCCGAAATTGCTCACCAATAATAATATTATGTTGGAGTCAAGAACTGTATTATTTCGTACACGACTATACATGATATACGAGTTTCAATCAATTTTGAAACATATGCAGGTTTCCTCTCGCTGCTTGTATAATAAATAACATTTGAATCACGCGGTAAAGATTCCAAATTGGGATAAAGCCAAACAATATAACGGGATGCTATCCAATGATGAAGAACAATAGAGCAGATAATTCCCAGTGGACCTATTCGTGTGTCAACAAGCACCAGAACGTCAGTGACGTCAGAACAACCAGCGTATTCTGGTGAATCGCCTCTATCTCTTTACATGCCCCACATAGCTCATCACCTCTGGGGAAATGAAGACGTATGCAATCAAACGGTACCCGTGATTGACACTACCCTAATATATTTACATCGGTGTCTAAGAGAAAGCTTTTGTTTTTAATCTAATCTATGTACTACCATTATGTAGCCGTTCTGGCCTAGTGGTTCGAGGAGTTAGTTACCTGTAGCAGTTACCTGTTTAGATCAAATCGATCGAACGCTCACGGTACACGGTGAACATCTTAGAACGAGCACAGAGTACACGAAACAGACGAGCACGTGTGAAGAGTGATAATTGTAGACGAAGCAAAAGAGAACTTTAAATTCAGAGAATATTTAAGTGGAATAAAATTTAAGTGGAATAAAATTTAAGTGGAATAAAATTTAAGTGGAATAAAATTTCCAGTTCTCTGGAAATCTGGAAGAAGTGTTTCAGTCTGTTAGGGCCAGACGTCATATATGTACATACATACATATCATCTTCTGGCCGCAGAACGTAGTGTACCGTCGCTTCCGCGGACAAGTGCCACACGAACCCGATGTGACGTGATGATGGTTCTTAATATTTCATGGGCATGTAAGGGGGCATGTAAGGGG
>JACCPG010006524.1:0-31266 GCA_016069955.1 Drepana arcuata | reverse complement strand
GTCTAGTGTCTTTTATTTATTATTAATCATACCATGAGCTTATTATGGTGAAAGAAAACATTGAAACGGATAAGGTTATTAAGAGTAACGTTGATGAAATCGCCATCTGTCGCGTTGGCACCTTGATATATTTTCAGCAAAAAGAGGGTGTTGACACATCACCACATGCCACTTCGGGGACCCTTGCGATAAGGCGTCAAGATTTGTTTTTGTAATATGATATTTGGTCCTTGGAATAAGAACAATTACCACTGCTGGGCAAAGGCCACCCTCCTGTCTTTCCCTCCACACGAACGAGCGCCACCTCCAACCAACTGTTCAGGTGCATGCTCAGCTTATCCCGCCATCCTCTTCTTCACCTTCCATGGCGTGTCACATTTTCTGGGGTCCATAATGTCGTTTGTTTGGCCCACAAGTTGTCTGACATGCGTCAGACTTGGCAATTTCGTAATATTAGATTGAAAAATTATATAAAATTACAACTACTACTATGAAACGTGTTGCGGTATTAGAACATTTATTATTTCGATCGTTAAAACCTGAAAGTTAATAGCAGTTTTACGTCTTATTAAAGGGTTGTAAAATTTTATGTGGCGCTGAAACTAGCGTCGCGATGTTTAATTAAAAACGCCCTGTGAATATTCAAGATGCTTTAATATGTTTACTACGCGATGTTAATATTAAGGTTATTTCAGATATTAATGTTTTATGGGGTGATATATCGCTGTAGCAAAGAGACGCTTCATTCTGTGAATTGAAATAACCGACCACGAAAGTTCAACGTACAGTGACCCTTAAACATAATACTTACTTTTGCTATATTGCACGTGTTTTATACTTAGGAAAATCGACGCCATTTTGCAGATCTGATGATCCTAATGCCGATATATTACATATATTTATTTGTGTGGTGTTCCTACGCGATGAATAAGGCTTCCAAAAATCCTACGCCCTCCCCAAGGGGCTCCCTTGGGGAGGGCGTAGGATTTTTATATATGTGATTCAGCAGATTTCCCATCATGCTGCCAACACAGTATAACTCTCCGAACTCAGAGTGGCAACGAGCAAGTGATACTTCGGTATCGTAAGCTTAATTAGGCTACGGTAACCGCTTCCCAACAGGTGGACAATCTGCGTGTTGAAGCTAATAGTTAATCTCTGTACCAAACTTCATCCGCAAACTGTCACATTTATAGTAATAGAAAAATTCCCAAAGTTTTGGTAAATTGAAACCGCTCCTCTAAATCTGAAGCTGTTAATAAATTAAATCAAACAAAGCTAAATGTTATTCGTGATATTAAACCGATAAATTAATTTGTATAAACAACACTACCTACACCCAATATTGGAAAAGATAATGCTTGTTCAATTTGTAACGATTTACATAAACGCTCACGAACATCGAATAAAAATTGTTGTTGTTTTGAAAGGTTGTTAATTAAGAAATCACTTGTCTTTATTATCTGATGTTCGAAGAATAAAGGGTTTAAATAAGATGTTTAATTTGTTTATTAACGTGAATACTTGCTGTTAACTTGAACACGTACAAAATGGATGTGCTATCCAGCTGTGGACAACGCAATTGCTCCATGTTTGTCGTGAAAATGTGTACCTATTTAGTGTATGTTATTTAGCAACCTTATGATAATACTAGCCGTGCCCTCGGCTTCATCCGTCTAAAGTTAGATTTAATTGGTCGATTTTTTTCTGCATCAAAACATATTCTTTGTGGAAATCATTATTAGTAATAATCACTTTGCCAAATTTCATCTGCAGTTTCGACGTGATGGAATAGACATCCTTACAAACTTTTGCATTTATAATATTATTACATTGCCAAATAGTACATGCTCGTTTCTATGGCAAATGGTCAAGAAAAAGCAATTCTACATTGTTTTTCTTTATCTCAAGCAATAAACTAATGGCATGATTTCTAGGCGCAACCAACATTTGACTATTTACGGTCGGCAATGCTTAGAGTTTTATGTATAACTTAAGTTGCAAACCAGAATTCCCCGCTCGCCCAATATGTCACTACCTGCGAAATTAAAACGCAAGACATTGCTGAGATGCTCTTAGTTACGACTCTGTTCTACAAGCGGATGCCATCGCACAAAGTATCGTTTGATGGTCGTAAAAACATCCCTTAACGACCGTCCGATCTCTCCAGACCCGCCCTGCCATTCTACTGCAGCTTTTATACTTCGCCTTAACCCCAATAATAAAATGCGGGTTGTAAATAGATAATATGGACGTAATACGCGGCAGACACCATTAAGGGCGCCATCTCTGTTTCTGTAGCCATCTAAGCGCACTAATCGACGAGCTGCTTTACTTTTAATAATATTTTTATTGGTCTGTATCGTTCAAAGATTTCCATATTTAAAGATTATCTATTTTAATATTATAAATACTTGCCCCTTAGCGTTCATTGGTTATATTTTAAAATAATCGATACCTCACGCATATATCTAAACTATAATGTGACGTAACGTTCATGCGTGATTGTGTAATAAACATTCATACATACAAAAGAAATTGGTACGCAAATGCGACCTCAAGCTTCGCACCCTGGATTTTTGACCATTAGATAAGTTGCCTGCTTAATATTGAGGTAGTTACGGATCAAAAAGCTGCGTATTTTTTCCTTACTATACTTTATTCCGATCTGACGGTAAGCCGTAGAGATAATATTTTTCCAACGATCATACAGCCTTTACAAACAGCTAACCACGTACTAATCAACTTACGTCGTTTTAGTCAAGTAAAGGCAGTGTAATAACGTGTATAAAATAGCGTCTGGCTATTACAATGCGCGACTCGTATAAGGTAATCGAGTTAGTACGGTCCGTGGACGATCATTACTGCAACGCGTTCACGTAGGTGGCCAGAGATGTAGAGATATTGTGGAAATAACACCGTCATAGGACAATGTAATACGATTTTTATTAGAATAAAACAGTATACACAGCAATTAGTTCAAATCTTCTACCTGGAAGATTAAATGATACCACTGAAACCTAGCTTGAATAATAAATATAACAAATATTTAATTAAATAAATATCATAAATAATAAATAATTTTAATACGGTAAACAACGGTACACACACATCTTTCAAGATGTGCGATTAGGTTGGCAGAGGTGAAGTGACGCCCTCTTTTCGCTGGAGTTAGTATACGTAACGAGATACCAACGTGACTCAGGCATAACTTTATATGTATAGGCCTTTCAGTTTCATTAAAGGCCTATGTAAATTGCTTTACGACGATTTCCTACAACACTCGTTTTACATTTTTCGTAGTGTATTTAGGGTATCAAAGTGTCAGATGGCGACAATTTGTCGTCTTCTATACAGCGCCGATAGCGCCTATAGATTTCCGCACGATGTCCAACACAAAATTAGCCTGACAAATAGTAATTCAATTTTATCATCCATATTTTGCCTAAGACTAATTTACTTACTAATTTATCCTATGAAAGCTAAGCTATATATTTTTTAATAAATAGTTTTGTAAATTCATATTTAGACTACGCGCCACGTATCATCAGGATCTAATATTTAATATTTATTTAACTTAAAAAGTACTAATGAAATACACAAATAAATTGAGAAGTACTCATATAAATCGCGTGTCGCAAATTGGCGACGCTAACGCCATCAAGTAAAAAGCTCGGGTACTATTTGAATGGCCATCTAAAGCACTTTTATTTTTTTTATGAAAAAACGATAGTAACCAGTATTTTATCTCTTCCAGTGTGTGTTTTATACTTTCACGTCGGGATCTGACTGCGGTGCGTCAGCAGTTTTCACCAATGCGAGATAATTCCGATCGCCTTCGGAATAATTCGCCCGTGCTCCAGCAACGACGTTGGAAGTTCTTTCATTTCATTTTCTGCAGTTGAATGAAGATATTATTATCTATACTATGTCTACCTAGCATAAAATTAAAAATTCTTGTGAGAAGGAATCTTTTAGATTATTTGCGTAGTCCGTACTGCGCCATCATAATACATAATGGATAAGCATAATTATTAGTCATACTATAGAAATATATGCCCATTATAAAAGCATTTTCTGGTCATGTCTGTAACAAATAAATCTTGTGGTAGCACTGAATGTCAGTCGGATAAATGTAACGTCAATCCGCGACCATTTGTCGTCTTCCTCGTTAAAATAGCATGGGACACACTGTCGCTGAGTTAAGACAATAGTGTATATTTAAAAGACAATTCTAGTAGTAATAAGACATTATTTTGCTAAGATATGTTTGCAAAGATATAAGTTATTCAATTAGAACCTAAAGCGAAATCACGGATTTCGTTTTAATTTGTAATTTTTTTTAGGGCTAATATTATAAATATTCTTCTTCTTCGGGCCTTTTCCTATTTCTAATTGGGGTCGGCTCTCCTAATCGTCCTTCTCCACGCACATCGTTTCTTGGTCATCATGGCCGATATCCATGTTAATGGGGGTCTGCCACGCCTTTTTGGTCTCGACTCCAGCTGCAGCACTTTCCTTGTCATCAGGTCTTCGCATGACATAACCATACCATCGCAATCGCGTCTCAGTGAGCTTTTCGGGTATTGGTCTTATTTTGAAGCTTCTGTTTGTATTCTATGTATATGTTCGGTACTTTATCCAACCCCTAACGACCACCTAAGCATTTGCATTTCAGTGGTATGCATTTTGTTCGTGTGCTGCTTCTTTGTAGGCCAACATTCTGTACCGTAGGTCATCGCAGGTCGTACTGCGGTTTTGTAGATTTTGCCTTTGATGTGGATTGGCATTCGAGCATCGCAGAGTACACTGTCAAGTCTCTCCATTTTTGCCATCCCTCTTTTACGTGGTGTGTTACGCATCATCTATGTTACCATCTCTTGAGAGTACACTTCCAAGGTATTAAAATGATCGACGGTCCTTCGTGCGGTGTTTTGGAGATTGATTGTATGCCGGATGTGGTCGTTGGAGAAATTGCAGTGCATGTGCTCCGTTTTTTTCTCTGCTTATCTTGAGACCTGCGTTTTCCAGAGCTGTTCTCCACATCATATTATATAATGTTATATATGAAAGTATCGATTTATTAAGTTACCTATGACGGTGAGTAATTTGCGTGATATATTTTTATTTTAATGGTGGATACATTGAAAATTAATTTTGAAATTTTCAAGGTCCAAAAGCAAATAGACTACGCGGTACACGAATACACTTCAGTTCTTAATAACGAGAAATCTCAATTCTTTATTGTATAAAGTATAAAAATAATGGATTCTTATATGTATCCTAACGCCTTCCCAGAAGGGTCCCCGCACAGGCAGAGGTGTATAGGTAGTACCGACACACCCACTTTCCGCCAGAGACATATTTTAGATGCCAAAACTGCCAGTGGATTAATGATTATCCTAATATAACTTTTTTATAATATTATAAATATAAATAATAATAATAATAATAATATTATATTTATAAATAATAATATTATTATTATTATTATTTATAAATATAAAATTGTTGCGGATGTTTATTTCTCCTTCACGCAAAAAACTATTGAACGGAGTTGGCACAAGGAAAGATTATTGGCTGGATTAACACAGGACTTTTTTTATTCTAGAAAAAAAAAGAAATATAATAAAAGTGAAATTTTACTTAACGTGGTAAGCCACGTTAAGCCGCAGCTCACAGCTTGACATATTTAAGCCTTGCTGTATATCCTTTACACCCGTATTTTCCATAAGCCGCACATCCTAAGTGTAAGGGGAAGACAAAAACTTAATGACAAGTGGACAATGACGTCGATTCGAAACGCTTGTCGGCTATTGTAGACGATTGTCAGGAAGTGTCGGGGGAAGTTACCATAATCCTTAATAGAAAATATACGGCTTTGTTATGACAGTACAAAGGAAAACTTAAAACGAACAGAATGTATAAGATTACATGAACTGAAGAATTCGATTGCATTAAGTTTACATCGTGCAAATAACAAATTATTGACACATGTACTATTTCGGGTTTTGAAAACTTTCCTATGAAACAAGGACTATGGTATGATCAAAATGAAAGGGAAATATCTATCCGAGAAGACCCGGAAAGGAATTCAGTAAGTGATGTTTTTGTGTACTGAAATGCCTAATTTGTAATGCAGTTATTTGTACAGATTAATATGTGAGTTCGTCTATCTATAGTAACAGTTTAACATCTACCTAACTTTTAGATCACCTAGAAGGAACTTTGTACTCTTAATGTAAATTATGCATTTTGTAGACCAAGATATTCTAGCTTACAAATTTAACAACAAGCCTGTCCTCCGAAGAATGAAATATTTTTGTGGATAATTCCTCACGCCTTCCCACAAAGGTCCCCGAAGGGGTAGGCAGAGGTGTATAGGTAATACCCACACACTCACTTTCCGCCAGAGTTATATTACGTGCCAACGTGACAGATGGCGAGTCCATCGCCGTTACTCAAGGCATACATACGCCTTTGAATTTCTTCTCAGACGTATGCAGGTTTCTTCTCGATGTTTTCCTTCACCGTAAAGCTCGTGGTGTGACTAATCACTCGCTGTATTTAAGTTCAGAAAAACTCATTGGTACAGTCGGGATTCGAACTTGCGATCTTTGTGGATAATTAAGAACTCTTATATTATTATACTTGAAATCAAACCAAGCAATTCATGTCGATTAATCATAAAAACAACAGCTGTCTTTCATAATACATTTAATTAAATCTCGCTGTGTTACAATTAAAAGCAGCGGTGGCCCATTGATTCGAGATATTGCCTGCAAAGATTCATATTGATGTCACGCTTACAGTGATAAGTCATACCACGAGCTCTAGGTTGAAGGAAAACATGCAAATGAAGGAAGGAAAAGAAGAAACTACACACGTTTGAGAAGAAATTCAAAGACGTATGTATAGTCGTGCTTGAGTAACGGTGATTTTATAACACTGGCACGTTGGCGCCTAAAACATATCTCCGGTGAAAAGCTTACCCATTCGAGTCTCTTGGGGGAAGGCGTGAATATGATACATTTATAAAGTCACTACTGAAACAAAATACGTACACAATAATAATAAACACATCATACAAAGTAACATTTAATTCATATATTGATTGTCGTTACAAAATGAAACTCAGGACCGCATACCAAATAACAGCACAGCTCTCCCAAGTTTCAGTACATTTCACCGCATCGTTCTACGCCGATTACACGAGACAGTATTTGCTAGGCTAAGAAATCCTCAAGAAAATCAAATCAGACAATCAAGTGGAAAAATCCATGTCCATCGGCAAACAATCAACTCGAGTTACGGAGCCCCCTGTGACGAGGGCCTCTCACCTTATTCGAGTGGGCTCGCAACTCTCCCGAGGCCAACCTATTTGTTTTAAAGCTTTATTACTAAGTAATGTGTACATAGGTCTACCCTCTAAAAATTGCACTTCTGTTGACCAATATCTTTAATGTAGAGTCACTATTTGGGTATCATTTAAGTACGGTCTTCTGGATGGGGCTTTAATTGAGATAGTATATATTCATTGAAATTTCATCTTAAGTTTTATTTGAAATGTTTAAAATGCCATCTTAATATATGAAATACGATATACCTAGGATTACGTACATATGCTTGCGCATAAATATAGGTAGTGGGTAAGTAGACATAGAACCAAGCATAGCAACAACCATATATCTTCACGCCTTCCCTCAATGAGCCCCAAAAGGGAGAGGTGAGGAGAGAGGAAGGTACACCAGACACCCACTTTTCGTCTGAGATATATTTTAGGTGCCCACGTGGCAGATGGCGAAACCATCGCTATTTCCCAAACACAGCGATCGTACGTATATATGTACTTCTATAAATTCATTCTCAAACGTATGCAGGCTTCCTCTGGATGTTTCCCTTCACCGTAAAGCTCATAGTGTGACTAATCAAATATATGAAAAATATTAAAAATAAACAAACATTTATAACTCATAATAGTTCCTGAAGGTTTTAAACCTGAAATCTTTATTTTGGAGGTGTTACTGTGTTAAGAATTAGGCAGTAATAAAAATAAAACTTTCAGAAAACGTATTATATTTCAAGAATGGATAGTTCATCCATGCAGACAAACGAGAGGAGACGGCGACATAGAAAGAAACTTACGATTTCCGATGCTAAAGTATCGAACGGAGCGAAATCTATTATTTATTGCAGTTGTTACTTGTTTTATTTTTTGAAAAAAAATACCAGTGCCCTTGTATTTTCATTCAGTTGCAGATACACTTTTATTTACAGCCAGCCGACCAGCAGTTTGTTGTTTATTAGTTCAATAATAGATATGTCTACATAAGAGTTGACCAAAAATTCATTGTTTCACGAATAATTTGTACAAATCGTGGACACAAAACAACAAAGCTATTTGCAACATAGCTTACAATAAGTTTCATATAGAAGATGTAAAGGCATATACGACTGTAAATATATAAAATAAATGTATAATTATGTTTAATTATAGAGAGAACTGGCGTTCTACTCTCTCTTTTTACCCACCCCGTGAGAGAACTGGCGTGATTCTTAATGATATGCAACATTTCTTAAATTTTTATGTAAAACCACCTGCACATCGCGGAGTACTTTACTGGAAGCTAAGTCGCAGAGAAAATTTGGCTACAGCGCTGCCTTCCAGGTTCAAGTAGACTCTTCGTACTCCAAGACTCTTAGTACCTACTCTAAGACTCTTAGTCTATTCAAATAAGGGCTTTACAGATGGTCGCATACAGAAACCAATTACGGCATTAATAAAGGTACCTAGATACAAGTACGGCTGACATTGCATGTCGTGCCAAAACTTTATTGATGCAATTTAAAAACAAACTGCTTGATATGATAATGTAAGCAGTAACATGGGGCAAATTATCCACGCGACCCATTCGGTTGACAGGAAACGTGTTACTTTAGGGCAAATCCATATAAAATGACACAGGCTGACAGCATCTAAAATGTCGAACATTATCGCCAAATACCCTTAACTCGATTCGTTCATATAATATTCATGACGTGGTGCAATCTTTCAAAATTGACACCTTTCACCGGGGTTAAGGGAGGGTCCCCAGCCAGATACGTACAAGTTTTTTGTATTTGGTACGGTGAATAAATTACGCTGGACACAATGGTCGCGTTACGACTTTCTTTAATTTATAGCGTGAACAGGATCTATAAATGAATTGTGGGAATGTTTTATTAATATTTTTTATTCGATAGTGTGACAAGTTTTTATGACTTCGATATACTTTTATCGTGTTGGTAGTCCGTAGAAAAAATAGTCATAATCTTAATTTAATAATTTTTTTTTAGCATACGTAGATACGTTACAAACCCATGCGAAGTGTTACTTCATAACGCGTCTTCATACTTTGCATAATACAAGTTATTTGAATGTATTCCTGTAGTGATATCTTATGTCTATTCAAACCGTATCTCCAAAATCTATTAAATGTGTGCTATATTCTATATATAAGTAAATTGACCGTGTAATAAGAAATTGACCTTACTCAACCTAATATTTTATGATTTACAGTAATGACACTTTCAACCTTGTCGTAATACACATAGATCGCATTTTAAGAATGCCATTTAGCTATATTATCGTAACCATTAAGATGAGCTATTACACAATAAATTCCCCACGAGACATGTTAATCTTGAGAATTCATCTTGAACTTGATACCGTCTATAATAACGGCTTGCTCTTGTATTTCTTTATTACTATTTTAGACCAAAAAATATAAACAACACTTGCATTGAATTACCATTACTTACTTAGGATTTTAATGAAGCTTTATGAATCCGTACAAAGAAATTCCAAAGAATTTAATTATTAAACATTTTTTTAAATATATCTCCACTCCCACTCACGAGAGCCCCTTTACCCGACGGGGTAAGTAGAGGTGTATTGGCCTTTTTTATTGCTGGAGACATACATATATATGTGCCACCGTGATTAATGGCAAGACTATCTCTTTTCTCAAATATTTTGTGTCTTCACAAACATTTGCAGGTTTCGTGGGAACAGACCGCAGGGATTGAACGTAAAACCACGGTTCTTATTTTGTTTTATATCATCGAAATATTGCAATTAAGGTAAATATATAATAAGGCAGAATATTCTTGATAAAATTTCTATCACGAGAGTTAATTTACGTAGATCACATGCAGCGAAGCTTAAAGTCAATTTCAAGTTGGAATTGAGCTGTATGTTTCGAAGAAAATTATTTTCGTGTCAAACGCATCGTAGGCGGCAACAATGACAGCTGAATGACGTAAAAATCGAACTTGGAACTCAGATATGTCAGAAAAAGTAGTACCACCCATTGGAAAATATTGAACTCCATTGTATGAAAATGTTTTGTTGCATTTCAACAATTCGCGAGAAGGCATTTCAATTTATAAAGTAGAACTTTTATCAAAATAAAAGTTCACAAATAATATTATTAGTCTATACATTCGGATATAGTGACGTATAGTTGTCGATCGTCATTTATTTTGTCCGACTGATTGTCTAAGTTGATGGTCAATCAATAGCGTAATAATAGTATGTTGTATGAGTGGGTATATGAATGTAAACCCTTTTAGATATATATGCATTTGTAGACACTCATAACCGCTGTTAAGTTTGAGATCAGACCTAAGCTGACTATTATAATATCTGTATTAACGTAGAACCAGACGACAAGTTATACATACCCTGTTTTTTTCTCTATAAAATAACATGTCGTAACATGTAAAGTTTACAGAAATACACGTAATGTCAAATTAATATTTTATTATTTGTAGTAGTATATAATTCACATCAATAATTTTAAAACGATGTTACGTATGAGTTAACAACTCTTAAACAAATTCCCTTTAATGTCGTTAAACCAACATAATAAAACAGGAAACGATATTGCTTTTCATCAGGTCTCACTTTAAATTCATTAAAGCCTGTCCTTAGTCAAATGTAATAATTTATTTAAGCAACAAAAATCCCTAAAAGTAATATCCATTGAAGCGTATTTAACGTTCAAGCTGTTCGAAAGGGATGTACCATCTCCAATATTTAAAACAATACATTTTGAAAGGCGAATACATATTTTGGTTTATTTTGAATATTATGAACTATGAAAGCGAAAGTATAATTGTAGTGAATAGTCACGACGACAAAAATATAATTTAAACATCCATTACAGATCGCGATGTACATAGCCCGGACTGCAAGCCTGCAAGGGCGTGCCCAGAGACGACGCGGACCAGTCCAGCACCGCTGGTCCGAAAATTCCAGCACAGAGCGGCGTTGGAGCTTAAAACAGTTGAGATGCGTTCCTTTCCATTGAAGAAGAAATTGATGAAACAGATAGGTACAAGTACCCCTTTCTTCAAGAAAAAGGCAGACGAAGACCACATTCCGACTACCTAGATCGGACACTCAAGGATAGGAGTTTCAAGAATAGTCGAAGCCGGCGAGCATGTATGAAAAGACTGATGAATGTGGACGAAGCGAAAGAGGTATATATTGAGGTGAATCGACAATGGAAATTAGTTACTACAAGCACATCACTACTCCCACAACGCTCAAGGAGCGTATTAGCGTATAAATAATTCAGCATATCTTTCCCCGCATTATGTCATTTACGGCGTTACCTTTTAGACGAGTATTTACACAAAAGAAGAGAGAATCAAAAATGATAATTACATGCAAATCTTGGGATCGTTTGAGGGCCACTCTGGATGGCTTTGTTTGAAGAGATACGATGAGTAGGTACTTTTTCTGTCGAATTAATACCGTGAAATGAGTGCTGGTGAAAAGAAGCATTTTACCTTGTCTGTTTTTAATACTTATCCGAACCTAAAGCTCATAAATAATCATACTGTAAAAAAGGCATACTTTATTTCTTGTTGTATAAGTATGTTCCAATGAGTTTCTTGGATATTATAGTACAATGACTTCACGAACTTAACAGGTGAGTGTCTAGAGGCCTGATAAAAAATTTTACCGTTATTTGTGTGGTTAAATTGTACGCTGTAATTTATAAAATCTTTTATTCACAAGTTTAAAAATAAATAATTGAATGTGTTCTAGAACCCCGCTGCTTTTTTTGTGTCTCACCCTCATATTTGTCATGATAATTTCATCCATCCATCCATATGTAGTTAGAAAAAAATATATAGTTTTAATACAACTATAACAAAAAAACGCCCATATATATTCATTCATACATGCTCGAGTATCTATTCTTAAAGTTCCCATTCGACATTATTCAATAGCAATTACAACGTTGATCATACATACCTACATTAGGATATTTATATTACATTTAGGTCCTTTATTTACATAGACTAACGACCCCGCAGAAATAGAATCCCCAATCTACAATCTACATTACCTTTCTAAAATAATCTTTTATGTTATTTGTTCACGTAAATACTTTGTTTTCTTTTCAACTCGTATCTCGTCTGAATCAAAGGAAATTCGATTTATTCGGGTTCGTACGTCAACCTGTAACAAATAAACAAAGCGAATGGGAATTTAGTTTGCAGAAAAACTTTGTAGTGCATCGTAGCCAGGGCTTAACATATGCGGCGCAGGTATGGCCGGCCCTAACGAAGACCGTTCGCCGAGCGAATACTTGATGATGTCAACTCGATTTTTATAGTGAGTTTTTCGAATACCCTGGAATCGATTTATTATAAAAATATTTGTATACTTATATTGCAGAATAGTTTTATTACAAGTTTATCAAGTTCTGGTCCGTGATTAAAACAACCTAATAAATATAATAAGGTATCATGATAAGTAATATGATTTAGAAAAAGAATAAATTCTGTTGTATTTTCATTATAATTACTTCTTGGTATTATTGTATATGCTCGTGGTGTGACTAATCACTGTACTTAAGTTCAGAAAAACTCATTGGTACAGTCGGGATTCGAACTTGCGACCTTTGCGTCGCAGGCAACTGCTCGAACCACTCGGCCACCACGGCTTATTATGGTTCACTAATAATAATAAATAAAAATCAATACGAAAATATATACAATCAAAATAAACAAAATAAAACATATAAAAAAAAACAAGCATCAAAGCTTACAAAATATGAAAGCAGCATTCTATAGTAAAAATAGATAATTTTAACTTAAATTTAGAGCAATCAACACAGTCGCATTTCAAGTTAAGTAATTGGTGTCGGTCAGAAAAAAAAAACAAGATACAACAATTTATACCTCAAGATACATAGGTATCTTGTTTTAGATATAGGTATATATTTCGTTGACACCGACACTACATCACACTACACTTTACCCACATACATACCAAAAGCAAGACAAAGGACTTATAAACTAACCCCTTAGGTCATCAGGGGTATAATGTATTCCATTACAATAATTACTTCGGCCATCTTGGAGTTCCAAGAAAATGAATAGCATTGAGACATCCATTCGTTAACGTGACTTATTAAGCACTATAAGTTATTAATGATTCTTGCATTCAATTAGCGTTTACTTAAGTCTGATATGAACTCAACGGGATTTATTGTTGGTTTGTTCGGTAACTAGATGAATAATTTAATAGCCCTAAGTGTTCCAATAATGAGATCGTCAGCTGTCCATATAATTGTCTTGCTTGTAGACGATAAGATGATTGATTTTTTAAATGCCATAATGTGGTAAAATGAGCCTGATGCTTTCCAGCATATACCATCGCTTATGGAAGATCGCGTGTTGCCGACCTTGCAGGAATATTTTCACATCATTGTTGAAGAACCCTAACTCGACCCATAATATTGAACTCTACAGTTCATTCACAGTAGATACAGTTCATTCCACAGCCTGAGCTTTCGCGGAAGGAAAATCCTTTGAAAACCCTCATGACGACAACTGGACAAATTGAATTACATACATATATACAGACATACATACTCAAGGATAAAATATCCAACCTAGACAAGAGTAGTTGTTCACCGTTGCCGCTTTCTATCCTTCTTCAGTCAATCAAGTTTTTAATACCCTTTGCGCTCCTCCCTTTTTATTTTATTATTATATTATATGCAGAATTTATCTAATCTCATCTTGTCCAATCTTTTCGGAGTAAAGTCATTAAAATAATAAGAGATACATTAAATATCACAACTACGCAATTTATTACTATGTCGGCTCTTGTTTTTTTTTTGTCTTGTCTCTCGTAGCGTGAGTTCCGGGAACTAATGTCGGCTCTTGGAGCTTATTCAAATATTTATAGGTAAATTATCTAGATAAATTATCCAATATGGCAACTTTTTTGTTCTTCGTGTCTTTTATAATCTATCAAAGGACGACGACCGTCTGGTCTAGTGGTTAGAGCTCCTGACTGCGAAACTTGAGGTCGCGGGTTCGAATCCCGCCGAGGGCAGATATTTGTGTGATGAACACGAACACGAGTCTTGGATGTCCTATGTATTTAAGTATATATCTATCTATATAAGTAAATATATCGTTGTCTAGTTACCATAACAAGCTTTGCTTAATTTGGGACTAGGTCAATTTGTGTGGAAATGTCCCAGGTATTTATTATTCATTATTAAAGAAAGTTTTTACTTGTAATGAAATAATACATATCTTATTTTTGTTGAAGAACAGTTTAAGATTGATTGATTGAAACATAAAAATAGATGTAGTTCGTTCACTAAAGTCATGAGATCCAGAAACCAACGAACTCACTAAAAATAAAGACAGACTTCAATTTCATCCAAAAGGTAAGAATACAAATAAAATAAAAGCATCGAATAAATATTTACAGTATTCGAATAAACAAGACGAAACGCAAAACTATCTCCAAAGCATTATCAAATTCTATGAAAATACATTTTTAATAACCCCCGTCTAGACCGAACTCTTCTGAGCGATTTTCCACCAATCTCAAGTTTTCCACTTAAGAAGTCAGCATTCATTGGTGAACCATTTATCGGTGGTTTGTTCGACTCACTCAGCGAATTCATTCCTCTTGTTTAGACTCAATCACATTCGATACCATAAAATGAAAAATAAAAACTTTAATGAGCCAACTTCATCTTGCAAATATTTGCGAGTCTGCAAACAGAAAGGCGAAATAATGATTCAAAGTTACGCCAACTACGCTTAACTTTCCTCTGTGCCGAGTAACGGTTTACAGAAACTGCTAATTTACTCTTCGTGTTTTATTAATATTTTGAATTTTACAAGTTCACTGGTGAAAATATTTGCCGACTGTGAAATTTTATTGTACTATTTCTGCCAATATTTGTGTTCGCGAACTCAAACTAATAAAACAAAATAATTACACTGCTCTTACAGTACTGGCAAGTTGATTTTGTCTATTTATATGTTTTATTTTATTTATTATATTATAAACCTCTGGCGGAAAGTGGGTGTGTGGGTATTACCTATCCACCTCTGCCTACCCCTTCGGGGACCCTTGTGGGAAGGCGTGAGGATATATTATTATTATTATTTATTTATTCATTTTCATTTTCCACCTTTACCGTATCTATATCAGTATCAATAAAATAACCATTAATATAAAAGTATGTAATCCTTCAAGCACCTGAAAAAAACTATGTCCTGTGAATTATACAGTTGATTATAGTTAAAGTGTCTGTTCACCTTAGTGTCTACATGAATATACTAGCATTTCGATTCTAACGTATTTGCTCAAAGATATTAAGAATAATAAATACCTTGGGACAATTCCACAAAAAGCCGCACATAGCCTCAAACAGAAGCAAAGCAAATATATTTAAATAGATGTATATTTACATAAATATATAGGTCATTCAAGACTAAGGTACAAATACTCGTGTTTATCGCACAGATATCTGCCCTCAGCGAGAATCGAACCTGGGACTTCAAGTTTCGCAGTCAGGAGCTCTAACCACTTGACCAGACGGTCGTCAAATATATTCTATTCTTTGAAGTGAATATAATGTTAAGAAATGGGAGGTACATACATATCTCAAAAGCAACACAAATCCATTAGCGGTAACGGGCAAATATTAAGCCGAGCGCATATGCAAACTTATAAGATACAATATTGACTTACTCAAGCAAGGCTTGTTGCCATCAATCTCCACAAATGGGCATTATAACGTTACCCCTAAAGACTCCGAGAGGTCACTTCCTCATAGTTAATTATAATAATTGGCAAAAGGGAGCCACCACGTGTGTTGCCCACTTTATTTACGCACCCTTCACTGTAGACTCATTGTATGACGTGAAATGTATTATACAATGTATGTTAGAGGTTGGCTTTATTTATGTGGAGTTTTTTCAATGAATAAAGGTACTCTTATTATAAACGCATCTTATTAATGAAGCCGCGATGACCAAATTAGTATCCTGAAAAAATATTAAGTGAGATATATTAACATTGAAAGAAGTGTTTTTGAATTTATATAACTATACCAAGAAGATATTTGCCTATAAAGAGCGCGGAGGGCGCGGAGGGTGGCGCGGGGGGAGAAAACGGGAGGAAAGCTGCCGTATATCATACCTGACTGTCAGGTCGAGGTATCGATATATTAGTGCATACTATTGTTGTCAGAGAAATATGGGTGAAATTTAGCTTCCTACCTATTTGGTGAGCATGAACATACTTTTATGACCAGACGTACTTGCTTAAGATTCGAACAAAGATAGGATTCTACTATTTTCCTTCTTACTAAGTATCTTAATGTAAATACGGTAGCCAATTTTAGACATAATTAAAAACCACTTAATATTGCTTACAAAATATCCTGACTATTCATTTTCGATCAACAATGAGGTACGCAATTGACGCATAAACTAATTACCTGTTCGAGATAGCAGGAGACCCTTCATTTATGCCTGTAACTTAATTACTCACACAGGCGAACGGTATTTTGAATACGACCATGCTAACTTGACCCATCAACGCATATGAACTAGTCGTATAACAAAACACAGGAATCGAAAACGAAGACCTATGTAAATTTGTCAACACAACAGTTGCGCATTACTATTATACCGTATTTGAGAATGTAGATTAGCTGTTGCCTCTTATAGCAGAACAGAGAGGAGACTGCAAAGTCAATTACTTCGAAATAGTTCAAATAAGCATACGTTATGTTGAAGAGTGCTCGAGATACGTAATTCCACCAAATTGGCAATATGCTCGCTAAGATAAATGTAATTTTCATGAGTTTCCAATTTGTACACGCGTAAAGCGAGTACGTTTCAAACCAAAATTCAAATTCAGTTTTTATTAAAATATGAACCTATGTTTTTTTTTTGGATTGCTAAATAAAGTTTAATTGATCTATCTATATTTCTTTTCATTTCTTATCATTATATGCATGAAGGTAGGCATATTTTTCATCTATTTTCCATGTTTTCTGCGAATAGTGACCTTTTTTTCTTCGCATGGAATCTGTACCTCAAAATTCAATGAAGCAAATTGTAAGCCCAATCGTCTGCATTCACAAATAAAATCACTGAATAACTGTTAGTAAATACTTCAATGCACATTTACATCTGCAGAGTTTCAATAACATTTTTCACAGAACGTCTAGTAGGATGTTGGTATTGTGCCGGTGAACTTTTAATGTATGCCCGTTTCACTACTGGGGGGTATGTTAGGGGGCGAACTTGCTCCGTCGTATCCAGAACCTCGAAGAACTAATTTAACTGCGTCCCCGACTGCCACTTCAATAAATTTCAAACTAATATTTTGTATTTATAAACTTTTCAATTTAAAAAAAGATCATTTTAGCTTAGTCTGATATGGGCTGGTATTTTGTATCAAATTTATCATTGGAGCATCTGTTTAAATTTAGAATATTGAATTATTATTTATTGATTAACATGACATGACATTGACATGATATTTATATAAAAAAAACATTAAAATTTATTATGATATGATGCTAGATCTCTCTTTGTTACCAATACTGTTGGATTTTTCAGAATCCTTAAAACTTTTTGAGAACTTCATGAATGATACGGGCCTACATTAAATATAAACAACGCAAAATAATTATTCTACGCAGTATTACATAGTGACAATACGCTTCCCTCAGTTCAATCCTACGTCCTTAACGCATTCATTATCATAATTCAAATATTTCAAGTGTAAGCTCCTTAATATTCTCGTACCATTTTAACCAGCCTTAATGACAACAAAGCCCAGAACGATAACAGTAATAGAAGAGGCATTGAACCCTTTCATAATAATAATGATGTGACGTCAAATTTTCATATCCATTTGGCGGAATATCTGCAGACGGTGTCAAGGTAGGTCTAATTAGACGGTCGAGTTCGCGCAATGCATGTTAACGAGTGACATTTGCATTCTCCATCCCCAACCTAAGCCATCGCCGCAAGGGTGATGGTTCATCGCACGAACCACTGGTTTCTATTTTTATTATTTTGCAAAATTTGGTAATTTTTGGCGTAGAAAAATACTTTGATTAATAAGGCTTTAATTTTTTAATATATAGTTTAAAGATATTTTTGAATATTAAAAGAAAAAAAAATGTTCTGTACAACCGGTATTTAATCATTTACTCTGTAGATTACGTAGAAGAAGTTAACTCGTGACCTCGTGACTGACGTGTACGAGGTATATTTTTTAAAGAAAAAGCAAGTGAAAACACTCCTTTAGATGGCTGATGGAGCTGAGCAACTGTCAAAATCACGTGATCATTACACCGGGGAATGAGTCGGAAAATAACTGCTCACGGATAATTGGCGGCCGGGAATGAATTTGTGATTCAGTAATGTGATATTTTGATGAGGTACTGATGACACTGTGTTTGTTCCACCGTGTTTGTAGTGTGGAAACAATATGTTTGGGATATTGGTTGGCTATTTGATATGGTCGACTGATGCAATTAAATAGCAAACGTTTTATCTATATACATAAATATAAATATTTATTAAAATTGAAAAGTTATTTTAAGAGGTAGGAGAATTTAGGAGCTTTGAACAGTCTATAGTATCAGGCATCATTTCACAAGAGTATTAAATTCACTGAAATTGAGATTTACAGATTAACATACCTCCTACAAGTTGGTAGGTTAGTCTACAATATTTGAAAAATATTAGTAATTAAATGCTATTAATTGTATTGCACTGGTTTTATTGTTATCAACAAGCATAAGTATTTTACCCAAATGTTTTATTACAAAATGTACACTACGACCATGATGTCTGCAATTTTAGACTCATTCTAGAACCGTTCTTACGTCTAAAATCTACATAGTATATATAAGTATAGATAATAATTGATGTAAGGAGTTTCAGAACTCCAGCTGAGTTTCGTAATATCATAACTTCATTAGGAAGATTCAAACATGCATGTGAGCAACATAACACTTAGTAGGTATAGACTTGTTCTTAATATCGTCGTTAGTGAAGTTTCTATTAAAACTAGAAGTAATATCCACTAAAGGAACATCTTTCAAGGCATACATCCAAGCCATTGCAAACTAACTCTTAGCGTTAAATCGTTACGATCCTATTTACAGTAAAGTATTATAAGTGGTGTCTGGAGTTTGAAAGGTACTTTATTATTATTGCATGTTTATAATATTTTTGTTTGCTCGCTTCTGATACTGCTGAAATTGCAGTTCATTCCTGAGGGATATTAAGCCACCCGCCGTGCTCTGTTCGATGTAAAGCGACTCGTTTCCTGTTTATCGAAACTTCGCGACTATTTGTTTTTATACTACGCTAGTTTTCCCTGAAGATAAAATTTCCTTAAAAAACACTTACATAACCTTTGTGTTATTAAGCTAACCGGCACACAAAAATTGACTTTGTTTGGTAAATAGACCTGTACACATAAATATACACAATAAGCAAAGTAAGACTCATATAGTAATTATTTGAACGTATAGATAATACAGCTATGGTCACCGAATGGTTCGAGGGGACTCCTCTGCAAAACAGATATTACAAGTTCGACCAAAATCAATATCAAAATATTTTTATTTCACATAGGCCCAGGTGAGCACTTATAAAACGTCGAAAAAGGAGCACGGTTCGGGTTGGTCGCTTCCAGGGAGAAGAACCGGCAAGAAACTCCATGGCTTTTCAAATCATTAGGCATATACAATAACAATATATTTACGTTACAGCAATAGTCACACAATAGTCAATTAGTCACACCACGAGCTTTACGGTGAAGGAAAACATCGAGAGGAAACCTGCATACGTCTGAGAAGAAATTCAAAGGCGTATGTATAGTCGTGCTTGAGTAACGGCGATGGACTCGCCATCTGTCACGTTGGCACCTAATATACCTCTGGCGGAAAGTGGGTGTGTGGGTATTACCTATACACCTCTGCCTACCCCTTCGGGGACCCTTGTGGGAAGGCGTGAGGATATATTATTAGTATATTAGCAATAGTACCCAAGTATGGGGGAACAACCCGACAATAGGTTGTTGCTTACTAAACAAAGCATACATAAAACAAGATAATTATAAAAATGTTAGCAAGATCAAACAATCTACAAAGCCTACAATGTTCTCACATTCACAAATTAGACAAATTAAATAAATTGAACAAGTGACACAAATATTGTCATCCGTACTGTAACTAATTCGACACTCCGTTGGGATCGGCACCAATGAGGTTTTACTGAACTGAGCATTTTTGTTCGTAGCGTACTGTTTTGCCTACTATCAAGGCGTGGACGTAATATATATGTAGCATCTAAACAAATCTATCAACCGTATTCACCCACAACCTTACACCGACCCATTGCAAAAAACCCGCAATGAAAATGCTCCTCCGTTTGCTTCCAGTTCGAGCCATACAAAAAGCTTGAAACCCTCATCATGAAGCCGTTATATTATCAAAACGAGCATTGTTTAAAGGAGTATCTGTTTTTGTAAGGGCCCATGTTTTCGACGGTATTATGCGAGTACGTACGTCCTCTTGACGAATAAAAGAGCATTTCAACACAGAACGTTCGCACTGAAAGGGTTCATACAAAAGGCTTTTTTGAAAATATTTTCGGCTGGCATATGCCGTGCCCACCGCCTCCCTCCTTAACAAATAAGTAAGTGTGGGGTAATTAGGTGTACATTTTTTCATTTTAATTATAGTTAAGAGGTTTTATTCGGTGTCAAACCACTTAAGTAATAAAATACATCTGTATTGTCGACAAAATGATGTCAGTTTTTGTATATTATAAGAGGGACGTAACCAGTCTGCCTAATTGTAAGTGGACACTAAAGTTTAAGGACACGGACGCTACTAAATATGTAAACTTGACCGTGACCCGTGGTCTAAAAAAAACTATTATAGTCAAAGTTTCCGTTTTTGCTTAGATATCCTGAACCTGAAAAGTTTGGCGGATAAATTATATACAAACCAACCAACCATTTTATATATATGTAAAAACAACTAACGAAAAAGGAATAACGAACCCAACAATGGTGGGGCCCTTTACTTCAAATCTAAGTAATCTCTATATGACTTAACCCAAGTCAAATATTGCATTGAACATTAACTCCATCGAGATACAGGAAATTCCAACATAAAAGACGCACCCGGTTAGGATAGATAAGTACGTTGTAGTATGGTAAGTCTTTGCGAACTAATATCCCAAAACTTCTATCACATCCAATCAAAGAGGTTTATGATATTACAACAGAAATTTACATCGTAAACACTAACTATGGGTCTATCAAAATTCCCCAATAGGTGGCCTTAAAGGATTACCTTTTGTAAACTAAAATGGGACGCAATCATCGTCTTACGGACCAGGATAACATGGGGTAGGATCACAGGATATGATTATGGCCAAGTTGGCGTTAGCGATTGGAAGTTATCGATAACTTTGTCGATACATATTCGATGTCGAAATTAATGGAAGAAATAGTATTGTAATACATACGCGATGTGTGCGTAAGTATATTATGTATTCTGTTAGATTTTTTTAATATACGACAAAACGATATAACGATACGACAAGACGTAATGAACTCACCTCAAGAAACCTGCAAAGTCACGGTTCGTAACGCTGTGATCTTCACAAATGTTTTTTTCTTAACGTAATTTCAGTAATTTGTCATAACACGAGCTTTTTTAGTGTCGAAAAAGCAAGCGGTAGGATTAATACATAAAAGAACGCGAATCGTATATACGCCTGTAAATAAACTTGAGGATGTATGTTGCACCTCTACACCTCTGCCTACCCCTTCGGGGACCCTTGTGGGAAGGCGTGAGGATATATATATAATGTATGTTGAGGTACGGCACCAAACTCGCCGTATAACGCCTATATATATGTAATTCCGTTTATAAAGTGGTGTGATTACAACCTCTCCATTTAGTGCTACATTTGTGACAAGAAATAAGGGCACATAAACGTAATAAAAAGATCAGACTCATCAAGAAATAGTCTTAAACATCGATACAGCACTGTACCAACCCTAACCAACTATTTCTTACTTATGCAATAGCCACGCCGCCTCGGGCGAAGAGGATAGACGACCCCAGTCCTCAACAAATATTCCATATAATCATTCGGTTTTAATTATTATTGCAGTGGCTAAGTTCTGTTTGATGTATTGATTAAAAGCGTGTTTGCGCGAGTGCCATCAATGCTGCGGCCGAGTGTAAATAGATACCATGTAATCTCCAGGGACGAGGCGTGCTTTGTAAAGGTTAAGCTTCAGTGAGCGTGGTAATATCAGTAGATATTTTATAATTAAATTGTAATTGAATTGGGTCTTATTATATTTTTTATAAAAAAGGGACGTGTGGTTTGTAAATGGGTTAACAGTTTGGGTTTCTGTTGACAGTGTGGTATAGTAGGAAGACTGGGAAGTTAGCTTAAATTACTTTTTATAAAAAAATAAAAAGGTTGCTATAATTCGATGAACTGATGATGATGATGATCATAGCTGTAATAATACGCCTTTGAATTGCTTCTCACACGTATGCAGGTCTCCTATCGATGATTTCCTTCACCGTAAAGCTCGTGGTGTGACTAATCACTGTAAATAAGTTCAGATAAACGCATTGGTACAGTCGGGATTCGAACTTGCTATCTTTGTGTCGCAGGCAACTATTCGAACCACTCTGGTATAAATATATTCTATACAACAAATACCGTATATAAAAGGATCGATGTAGTGTTGAGACACTGGATCATGTTCCAGCGATAAATACCGCTGTTACATAGAACATTTTATATAACGACTCGTAAACACATAAGGGTAGTAAAATTGTCGCACAACTAAACTTTACGGCCAAATAAACATAAAAAACTCATCGCGTCCGCCAGAGAAAAATATGAAAACGCTCCTAATATCGTACATAGATGTGTGGGAATGAAAGTTTTTCCATTTAGTGGTGCATTGTGAGTATTTCCCTATAGAAGTCGTAAACATGACGGTAGCCTGACTACAGTTTTCTCCCTGCTCCGAGTTTACCACCCTTTGCGTTAGCGGATAAAGTTTAATTTTATTTTAGTCTCCAACGGTCTACGTTCGCCAGTGAAAAATGCTTATCCATTAACCAGTTCGAATTAGACTTTTAATTTTTAATTTCTTTACCTTTGAGGATGCCCCGCTTTAGTAAAAACTGTAGTCTCGGATGGAGGAGGAAAAGTGCACTCAGGTTTAAAATATCAAAAATACGTAAAAAGAGTCGGCGTTTCCGAGTGTAGATCACCTTTAAGACTACATCACAGATTCAACCCATGATAGGCTAATGAGATAAGGTTTTTGTACAGCAATTTGTCACAGTCGATCTTTACGGCAAAGAAAAATGTAGGGACATAAATACTTTGTCATTAGAGGTGTAGGAAATCTATTCTACAAAATCTACTAATTTCACTTTATAATGTCTAGTTTTATGGTGAACCCAAGTTGCACATCTCTAAACTCTTCCACAAAAAAAAATTGTATTCATAAATCTTTCAACTTAGTTACTTGGTTACTGTAATTTTTAAAGCATTTTCCGCGAAAAAACGCAATTTTTAATAATTATGTTACGTTGCCCCGATTGTTGTATACATTGTCTATCACGGGGCGTGCTATTAAGGGAACCGAGAGGCTCGATGTAAAGCCAAGCGAGCAAATAAACTCTGCTCAAAACGCCCCATAATGAGAGTTCATTGGATTACACCGAGCTTACTAAAGCCCCAATAATAATAACCAAAAATGCACGTGGACTATATTAAATAACTCACTCAATAATGTCTAATTTGGACGTCTGAATAGATCCGGGAATTCCGACCCGAGTGTACAGCGGTCGGACCTCGGGCTGTGTTTACGGTTATTCTCATTACGTTAAATGTTACGAGTTCACAATATTTATTTTTAAACATAATTTTCTTGGGCTTCCGCTTATATAATATTTAAGCGGAATTTGTGTTTTAAAAATAAGGGTAATGTTTGTTTATAGCTCTGATTTAGATTGGATTAATACCATCAGAAGCTTAGTGGGTTGGTTGTATACTTAGGTGTACAGAGAGACATAGATGAAACTCATGCGATCGCTATAGTTAGTGCAAAAGGAAAGACGCTAATTATTAATTTTAATTATGACGACGAAGATAACTTAGGAATTCATGTACACGTGATTTTGCTGATACCTACTATGCTCGCTCCCTTTTAAAATATGGTAATGTATGGTTTTCATTCGTTCATCATTACATTTTTTCAAAATTAGCTTGTACCGTCTTTGAGCAGCCTTTGTTTTGTGAAAGAATAACCTGGCCGTTGTATTGCTTTCTTCGATTCAATTTAATTGAGTGAAACCAGAGAGTGAAATTAATTGCCTTGTTGTAAAAACATTCCATACCGTGGTGGCCGAGTGGTTCGAGTAGTTGTCTGCGACACAAAGATCGCGAGTTCGCATAATGATGTACCAATGAGCTTTTCTATAGTAGCCCTCTGTGAATAGGTATTACTATACAAGTCTATATATAAATCTAGTCTCGGCTGTCTGCCTCAGGTGCCGTATCAGGACAATTTCAAGTCATTTGTCCCGTGTCGCAGTAATGTTCCTCGCTCCATTTACACATAGTGCAATTTGTTTTAAATTCTACAATATTTCTTGCTGTGATATTATTTATATTTTGTTCTTTTTCTTTACTTGTGAGATTTATAACGCTTTTTCTTTATGTTTCAGATATATTCATATATCCATTTGTGTATTTTCTCAAATGACAGAAGCGGATATTAAGTGCTATATTAATACTGGGGCCGCTTAGGTTACCATAGTCTTGCAGTATCTAACGTATAATTAGCAAGTTATCTTAGTAGCATAATCGACGAACCATCCTCTCTTCTCTCAATACACATTTGCAGTACAAAACACATTGGCATAGAGATTCTGATTAGCGGTACATGGTTCAACAAGTTCTATGGCTTATTACATCAGCTTCACATTACAGAAACACATTGACAATAATATTTTAGAATACATTTTGTTACAGTTTTCAAACAAAATACATAAAGTGGGCCTAATACAGCTAACATCGTAACTATAAAACGTAAACAAACCTCAATAGCGATTGTAAATAACAGCCTCTCTGCAACATTAATATAGATACTGCGATACTGTTCCACGTCGCAGCTTTATATCTTTTGTTTCCGTTTTGTAAAATTTCTCCCCATAACATTATGTTGATGGCGGTAATATCGCTTGAAATATTTACGAATATCCTAACAAACGATCCGCGTAGTGATAAATAGACGGTTCTCACCGGATTGACCGTGGAATAAAGATTAGCAGGCGGCCACGACGCTGGCAAACATTTGTCAGGGGGAAAGATTGGTTCCTACAAGCTAGGTTCTTTAGTTGACATTTGTTGTCGTTACCTTCTAGGATTTGCGGTTTAGATTTCCAAGCTTAATAAATACGTAAATTTAGTTAGTTATCTTAAACGCTATTTTAAAAATAACTAGAACATAAAGACTTTCTGGGACGATGGCAGCGACTGTCCCAGACACATCGGTACTGGTGGTCGCAGATTTTATTCCTTTGGAGACCAATAATTTGTGTTTTAATTATATTTGTTAATTGTAGGGTATATGTGAGTGTATTATTACGTCATCATTCAAATAATAAAAATCTATATTATAAGACTAGTTGTGCCCCACGGTCTCACCTACGTACAATTTTGTAATTAAATAAATAAATACCTTGGGACAATTCCACTAAAATTGACCTAGTCCCAAATTAAGCAAAGCTTGTGTTATGGTATATAAGTAAATAATATCGTAGTATAAGTAAATATATCGTTGTCTAGTTACCATATACCATATGTATATACATAAATACATAGGACATCCAAGACTATTTATTTCTTTATTATAATATCGGAATAAGCACATCTTAAAATCTATCTGTGTGATGAATGTCAGCCAATTCCATTCAACCTTTCTGGCGTGATTAAGGAACAAGTATCCTCACATTCCTTTCTCATTGCTAACGAGATGATAATTGCTTTACAAACCTGCATTTCCAGATAATATATTTATATCAAACTCTGTTACATAGGAAAACCTGTATCACACTGAAAAACATTGTATACAAAAAAAATGGACTGTACTATATGAATGGAAAATTATAAAACAAACGCTACAATTTTATTTCACCTAAATGAGCAATATTGGCCCGTAGCTACCTACCCTTGTTCATTAACAATGGATCGCCGGGTGACGCGGACCCACTCATCTCGGATTATATCAGATCCAAATCCCAGGCGTAACAATACCGAGCACTGTACCCCATCTTGCGTGATGCTCGTTTTGCAATTTGTTAGGCGTTTGTGCTTCAGCGAGATGTAGTTGAGCGAATATTATTATAATATACATTGTAACATTACTGTATGTTCTTGTCTATAAATCATAATAATATCTTTTAATCTTCCACTGATAAGAGATTGATGAATATGGATGAAGCGATAGAGGTATGTCTAGAGAGAGCTGGTGGTCTACTCTCTCCGCCTACTTCGTGAGCACCTCAGTGTAAATATTTTTTAGTATGCAAGAAATTATGATAACTACTTGCAAATGTTGTACAATCAACGTCACTGTAGGTACTCTGTTTGTAATTTCGCTGAACATAAAAATACCAGATAGGTTCGAAAATGTCACAAGCATTGGCTATTCTTAATAACCGTGTGTATCGTGACTGGTCAGTCACAATACGAACCAATATTGAGGATCCCTAATTAGGCTATGCTGGACCCCTCATAACACAACCCAATTAAAACAAATTTCGAATAGTTACACTAATAAATAGGGAATTTTGCTCTTTTGATTCTTGATGCGTAGCGAGAGTGAACGAAATTTGAACATAATAGGCGGACGTATTACGCTACACGACCGTTTTCAATTAAGTAAAACTTTTATACAATATTAATATTCAGTTAAACGTATTCTGGTTTCCTCTCGATGTTTTCCTTCACCCTAAAACTAGTGATGTAGTATAGTCAGAATTTGAACTTGAGATATTTATGCTGCAGGCAACTACTCGAAAGAATAAGTAGCAATAAGTATCATGGTACTGATTGTGACTTGCTTTGTTTTATGCTACTTGGATGGAACATACGTATGTTACTTGGACCACCTATACACAAAAGCTGCAGGGGAGTGAAGATCAACGCCTTACAATGGAATTCAACAGGGCATGGGCAAATCAAGACATCTTATTTAATTCATGCGAAGTCACGCCGTCAATTCGACCCAATACGATTTCCCTAAGGGCTGCAACTCTACCCTGATATCTAATTACAAATTCGATGCGTCCAATAAATATTCCAATGAATTAAAATCGACATAATACCCCTATTTTCTGTGTACTACAGAAAGAAAAACGAGAAACAATTTAAACATGCCTTATGTTTAAATTGCTTCGATATTTGCGTAATGGTTAGTAGCGTATTAAATAAATTACCTTTACCTACCTACCTATTCAATAATTATAACTATTGAAAGTTGTAGAGTTGATACAATTGAGTTTATTTATAATATAACTAGCTTATTCCCGCGGCTTTTCTTTATATAAAAACACGTTTTTCAACTATTACTTCCCCTATGGAAGCAATAATAGAAGAACGTGTTTATATTATTTCATAAAATCTGTTCTTAGCTGACCTCTACACCCCGTACGGAATACTCCTACCAAAATTCAAGTCAATCGGCCTTATAGTTCCTGAGATTTCGTGATGAGTGAGTTCATAAATGGGATCTCCTAGATTGGTTGGCACATTGACATATAGGTATTACACAATATGATCAAGTAGAAATAAAAATATGATTGATTTCTATATGATGAAGCCAGGATATGATATAAATAAAGCAAAATTACCAGAACTATGTGTTAAATTTTGGTGGTATAATCTTTTTTTTCATCCCTTCCCACAAGAGTCCCCGATGAGGTAGGCAGAAAGTAACCACTGGTCTTGAGCATTTAATAACTGTTTCTAATCAGCAAATTTCTATATACAATTTGAACTAAATAACCCCGGGCAGGCACTTATTGTTGCGTAACAGTCGCTCGCATACATAAAAAAATGTGTTTCTATTTTGAGTCCTAATAAATTTAACGTAAATTATTCGATACCTTTTTTTATTTCAATATACATTTACGAAATGTATATGTTATATTATTCTTTGTAGTTTTAGTAAGCTTTTAGTTATCAAAACCTCAAGCAGATGGGTGAAACGAAGCATGCATCGAATCAAATATGACAATGTGGGGAACATCAAAGAGCACAAAGCATGGACTCAATTACATCTCTGAATTGATAGTTTGAAGAAAGCCGTTATTATGTAGACCACGAAATAAGGCAATCTAGTGGACAAAAGGATGCCCCTTGTCGGGCGGAGGTTGGACGCTGACGGCGTTTCAAAAGTTTCCAGATGACGGACCCCCCGACTGTCCAAATTTATTGAATTTCTGACCATATTATTGTTCTGTCCACCATTGATTGGGGTGAATGTAGTTACAGGTAGTATGATTTAATGAAGGGGGAATATTCGGACACGCATACTTTGCGTAATTGAAACATTGACAGACAGTATTCAGATGGTGTACATATTTTGTGGTGTCATTTGGGATTGGGTATTATTGTGGGTATTGTTAGCTTTGTTTACATTTAGTACTAGAGTGGTCAAATATAAATACACTAGTGACACGCCCCGTCTTCCCTTGGATACATACATTCTTTTGTAAGTAAGTCAATTGGATTACGTTAGCGTTTCAATGAACGCTCCCACACGACTTTTCTATTTCCGACATGTTCAAAAATTAGCACCATATTTCGACCATTTGGAAACATGTAACAATGCCTTAGAACTAAAATTACAAAATAAATATTATTGGTGTGGACAGAATTATATTGTTCCTCGTAGTAGAGTCGAAAATGGCCTAGACAATTTCCGCCATAAAGTAAACAATTTCATAGGTTAAGCCACGTCACCGTTGGCAACGAAACAATTTGTCCTTAGACCAAGCGAAGCTTTTCAATAATAATTCCACTATAAATTCTATCGCTGACCGCGTCTCCCTGGGTAGTGGAGGCAAGGGAGGTTTAGCAATTAATTATTTTGCTGTCTTTTTTTACTGCATACTACAAATATTTCACTTATTGAGTAGTTAGACATGTTTATCTATTTTATAGGTGGGAAAATAAGAAATCAACACGAGCTTTACGGCGAAGGATAGCATCGAGAGGATACCTGCATACGTTCCAGAAAATATTCAATGACGTATCATATGTATATACTGTTGTGATTTGGTAACTCACCATCTATCACGTTGGCACCTAAATATATCTTGAAGTGAGTGCCACATCTGTGCCTACACCTTATGGAACCCTTAATAATAATAATATATATCTATACATGCTCACCAGTTTCGAACGCTCATGGTAAACATAGTTATTATATTAATACTAGTTGTCCCGCCCGGCTTCGCTTGAGTTAACAAGTAAAAGCCACGGATCCAGTGGCGCCACCTACCGAGTCCAATTGTGAATATAAACCATTATCGAATCCACCTAAAGACAGATACACACAAAATTTTATCAAAATCGGTCCAGCCGGGAGTTTAGTAACATGCACCACGTACAGAAGAAATATATTTATAAAGTTATGTCTTATACGCCGAGTCCCTAAACTAGCAAATCATGTTATTTCGACTATGTTTTCAAGTTTTTTCTTAATATGCACAGCAATTGACACTACACACAAGTACGCAACACGACCAAGTTAAGCAGTTAAGCATGTTATTAAGGGTTCAGGCACCTCCGCATGTCTACAGCAATTCGTTATTGTAATGTCTGCAATCTGTCGCTCAGTTGAAGCAATAATTCAAGACAACGATACGCCATGATGGCGTATAATGGCGATTTTGTTAGCTTGTTTATTGTTATTGCCAGACCGATATGATTTTACGCCACAATTGGCACGACTGTCTCGGAAATTGATTGGCGTTATCAATTCAAAGGAGTTGAAATTGCTGCAAATATTTTTTATGAAACCAAGTAATGTAATTTTTTTTTTACGAATTGTTTTTTTTTTCATTAATTTGAATGCTTCTATATATAGTCGCTTGTTTCTGAGCGTCACGTTGCAGGCTGAGGTGCAATAACGGCTTTATTTCGCACATTTTTTTTTGTCGACGTGATAGATGGCTTGTCTATCGCTATCATGCAGGCCCCAATCAATATACGACTCTGAATTTCCTCTCAGAATAACTGAGTCATGATGTTTGTGAACACCATGTGCTAAAGTCGAAAAATAAATAATGTTTAGCTTTATTTAACTTTAGGCTACGGCTACTTCGACCTGTCACCTCAACGACAGGACTATTTAAACCACTCTACTACTACTGATAAAGTAACAATTGAATACAGAATTCTAACGTCATTAGTATTCAGCTCATATGACTAATTACCAAGCTAGCTCCCTGCCTCGAATGCGCAAATTGGAGATAAATATATCGCTTGAGATCACAACTTTAGAACTGCTTAATTCGCTTGTCGTGCAGACGATATATCCGAGAGGGAAACTAAGGGAAAATTGTAAAATTGCACCGTTACTCATACATGCAGCGTAGGACCTTATTAAAGTTTAAAGGACTGGCCCGTTATTCATGAGTAGGATACGGTCGCGCTTGATTCCCCACACGTAATAGTTTGCAATAAATTGACTCAACTTTATTGGCTATTAAAATAAGTAATGAAACTGTATCGTTTCGCGTACCACCGCTTTTGTGTCTAATTTGGAACAAACGT
>JACCPG010006520.1:0-11964 GCA_016069955.1 Drepana arcuata | reverse complement strand
GGCCGAGTAGCAGGCGTACGTGCAGTTCACGCTGAAGTGGTATCTGGGATGCCCCCGTTTACAGTGGGCGATAGGGTGCGCGTGCGAGCCGCGGTCACACAGCCCCGGTACAAGTGGGGCTGTATCGATCACTCCAGTGTTGGCACCGTTACTGGTAACTTTTTTTTTAAAAGCAAATGGCATTTATATTTTTAAGAGAGGTAGGGCATAACGGGTTTTCCGTTCGAATTTGGAGCTGCTTGACTGGGGCAGGACCTCGACCTTATAGAAGTCCGTAGCCAAATAACACAATTTATTGTGTTGTGTTCCTACGTGGTGAATAAGGTTACCAGTAATGAGCTCCTTGGGGAGGGGGGAGGATTGTTATATTGTGATGGCAGCAGAGGGATTAGTCCCATTATGCTGCCAACACAGTATAACTCCGAACATAGAGTAGCAACGCGCAAGTGATACTTCGGTATTGTATAGGTTAGGTAGGTTTCATCTGGTTGGCCGTATGCTTGTTTGCCACTCTTGTTGTAAAAAAAAAAATGTGTGTTTGCAAAGATGAAGAGATGCGTGCATGGTCTGATTGTAAAAAAGCTTGACAAAATGAACATACAATGCGAAAATATCGGTTAAAAGAGGCAGAGGAAGAGCACCTTACATTCAAGGATGGGAACATCAAGAGTATCACTAAGTCTAGAGAGGACTACTCTCTTGCTGTGCCTTTCTTACACCGTATAGGACTGACTTGGGTCAGTGGTGGCCTTGCTAAAGAGAGTAAGCGAAAGAGTGTTTATTCTTTATTTTGCAGCAATAGCCACAACAGGTCGTGATTTGACCGTCGACTTTCCTCAGCAACCTGGTTGGACTGGACAAGTTAGTGAGATGGAACTTGTTACCGATAAATGTGAGTATAATTGATATTGCATAAAAGTATTTTTTTTATTCATTAAAAGAACGCGTATTATTCTTACAAGAGACCACAATATTAAGTATGTGAAATATTTCCAGCGGAGTGGGGAGAAAGCGCTGGCGGCACGGGGGTAGGATGGCGTGGCGCCGTTAGAGCAGTCCGAGTGTCTTCATGTCGCCCTGGTGCTGGAGCGAGGCGGCTGCTAGACTCACAGCCGCACACGTACTGGCAAAGTTCCAGTGGCACGGGACAGGTATGGCTTACTCGGTTTTGTATTGCACTTTTCATTTCCATGTCATGTATTGAAGCAACGTCTATAAATATCCCTTTATATGACTCTTATTACCTTTATATTTATGATCATAGTATTAACGGATAATCGAAATTAAAGTAGCATTCATAGGAGGCTATCATCATTTTCGCTGACGCTAATGCGGTATATCAATGAATATTTTCGATGTTTGTGTGTGCAGCATTGGATCCGCATAGAGATGCGTAACGGCGTCCGCATCCGCCGTCTGGGGCTGGGCGTGGCGGGAGGGCTGTACGGGCCGGGTGCGCTGGCCGTGCGAGCGGGCGCTAGCTTCGAGGACGCCGGGTTGGCACCTCTGGCCGCGTTGCCCGGAGTGCCCACACCGCCTCGCCCTCCCGCACACCTCGCTCAGCTACAGCTGCTGGCTGATTGCAAGCTGGTAAGGGCTCTAATCTTACTAATATTATAAATGTTAAAGTTTGTAAGTTTGGATGTTTGCGGTTCTTTCACGGCCAAACGGCTGAACCGATTTGGCTGAAAGTTGAAATGGTGATAGCTCATACCTAGGAATAGGACATAGGCAACTTTTTTTATTCTGAAAAATTCATAGTTCTTATATTATAATGTATGATTCTAGTAGGAAAATTTTAAAAGCTACTTTTTCGAACCTTACGCGGGCGAAGCCGCGGGCATTAGCTAGTAAGAAATAATTTTAATACAATTAACGTTTCCCGTAAAAAATATGTACTAAAATGATTTTCAAAGACCGATCACAATGTCAAAGCGACTATACCTTACGCAAAACATAAATATCTAGTATTACATTATATACTTATTAGCAGCTAGTGTAATACCTACTATATGTATTCTGATTCATATATAATTAATTTGCTACCAGGATGATTACGGTTGTAATTTTGTTTCGGTACTGTGTCCTTTGGTATTACAGACAGAAAAAGTTAGACGTTAAAAAGACACGAAAATAAATTGTGCGTTTGATCTTCACACATTGTATTTTGCCTGCATTTTGTAGGTATAACTATTCTGTGATTGATCGTATTGTGATAATCATATTGCGATAATTATATTCTGTTTACAGTACTACCCGTGTATAGAAATTGGGATAAAACAGAATCGGAACGTGAACGCAGATTGTCGTGTCCACGGTCTCTACGTGACGGGCTTCAGACCAAATCCGTTGTATACTGAAGTTTTACTGGCATGTACCTTTTACGACGTTTAATAACATAATGTTTAAAAGGAATCAAACATACGCTAACATAAACCTTATTTCAGAGTATGAATTTCGTAGCCGAGGATTGGATGGAGAGAGTAAATCCTACAAATTCAGCATCTATTGACAATAATCCACCCTCTCTACCAAATGACTGCCCAAAAGTTAGTACTTGAATATATTTTGAAACTAATATATATGCTATGTCTATGTTCTATAATCCTTTTTTGTCCGTAGGTATACGTTTGGGGTTTGAACGACAAGGATCAGCTGGGCGGCGTGAAAGGTTCTAAAGTGAAAGTGCCTGTATTTTCGCCAACACTAAGTGCATTACGGCCGGTGCACATTTCTGGCGGATCCAAAACGCTTTTTATCGTCTCTCATGATGGCAAAGTAAGTGAAGATCCATTATTTTATACCTACCTTTTTTTAAATAAGTGACGAAAGATTAACAAATAGAATATACCATTCAAAAATCTGTGGAAGAAGTGGCAAAGGAATACCATGTTCCAACTTCAAATCCACCGGACACGCGAAGATGGAAAAGTAAATAATACAAATATATTGCGAACATGTATGAAGAGCCATAAATGTGGATGAAACGAATGAGATATGTAAGTCTAGAGAGAACTGGCGTGTTACCCTTACTGCGTATTCCGTGAGCGACTCGGCATGATGTATATATTTAAGTAATTACTTAAATAAGATGAGCTGGATGAAGAGATCATAGTAACTCATACATACATATCATCATGCCGCGTCCCTAACGGGTCAGGCAATGTGAGAGTAGAGCGCCAGTTCTATAGACTTTATACCTCTTTCGCTTCGTCCCCATTTATCAGTCTCTTTATTAATGCTCGCCGGTTTCGCACGGCACATTGACATTCCCGACCTTGAGTGTCCGTTTGGTTTGATCGAGGTAATGGAACTCAAATCGTTTAAATAATTCTCCCTTTTGTATTCAAAGTCTATGTCGTTTTTTTTAACAGCTATATGCATGCGGTGAAGGAACAAATGGTCGACTAGGCCTCGGCCACAGTAATAACGTGTCCACACCACGAGCCAACCCGTACCTCGCACACGCACTTGTGCGTCGTGTTGCAGTACATTCCGGCGGAAAGCACGCACTTGCGCTTACCGCTGATGGCAAGGTCGGTTCAATGCTATTCACCAGTTATTGTTAAGCTAAACTTGCATATTCATGAAGAAGCTTTTACCTTTGATGCGCCTATTCCCTAAAATATGTACACTTTAGTAGTCACATTCAATGCCAGGTTTTTACTCCAATATGCACCGATGACTTTTTTTGTTATTTTTTTGACACCGTTTTTCTGACACTACGAGATGGTGCATGAAAGAGGAAAATAATCTCGGTTATTTGAAGGGATTGTCTAAGTAGAATGATCGTGCTTAAAGGATAGCGACAGATTCGCCCCGTTTGTTTCTAAATATATCCCCATCTGAAAATGGTTGTTATAATACCTCTACCCACCCTGGAACTTTATGGATTTACGTTTTCTTCCGCGAACGCTCAGGCTGTGGAATGAGCTCCCCGTTGAGGTTTTCCCTGAGAGTACAGCATGGAGTTCTTCAAAAAGGGTGTGAAAAGATTCCTGCAGGGTCGGCAACGCGCGAGTGATACCCCTGGTGTTGCAAGCGTCCATAGGCGGCGGTAACCGCTTACCATCAGGCGGACCGCATGCTTGTTTGCCACCCAAGTGGTATAAAAAAAAAAAAAAAGGATATGCGATAGGGTCTATCATAAATATCTTAATAAGTGCGTATCCATGTCTCCAGGTTTACTCATGGGGTGAGGGCGAAGACGGAAAGCTAGGTCAAGGAAACCGCCTCACTCTAGAAATCCCGCGGCTTATAGAGACCCTGGCTAGTGAACGGGTTATTGGCATTGCCTGTGGGTCAGCTCACAGTGCGTGCGTCACTGCAAGAGGTCATCTGTACACTTGGGGAATGGGCGAGTACGGCAGACTTGGCCACGGAGATGACTGTACACAGTTGGCGCCTAAGATGGTAAGTACATTCGCTGTTTTTTATGATCTGTTTTTTGTTTTTTCAAATCGTCATTTGTCAGACATATCTAGTCGTATATTCAAAGAACTCATTAGTTTTATATTCCTTAGTCCGAGAGTCCGAGTAAGTTGATAGATCAATAAATCTGAAGAAAACTAGTGATGGGCAAATGCTCTATATCTATCTATAATCAGAAAATTTAACAAGGCTGTAAATAAAAAAAAATATAGACTATCTATCAAAAATGAGCAATAATTTGAAAAAAAAAACTATGCGCACTATATTTTTTTAGGATATATATTATATCTTAGTTTAGACTTTTTATTCGTATTATGTACCTATATATATGTTTGAAATGTATAATATATATTAATATTCACTTGATCTATTTGCAGGTAGAAGCTCTAGCCAGTTTCAGAGTAATACAAGTGGCATGCGGATCGCGAGACGCGCAGACTATAGCTCTGACTGCATGCGGCAAAGTGTTCTCTTGGGGCGACGGTGACTTTGGCAAATTAGGTAACTTGAATAATTTTAAGGTGTGCTTGACGTGTTTTATGCCTATAATTCTTTTAGGTTACTCTACTTCCGCAGGTCGTGGGGGATCCGATGGGTGCGCCGTGCCAATGAACGTGGAGAGGCTGAACACACTAGGGGTCATCCAAGTTGAATGTGGAGCCCAGTTTAGCCTTGCTTTGACTCGTGATGGCGAAGTAAGTTTAAAATTGACTGATCAATCAAACAATATGTAAATTATGTGAAATATCAGAAAATATTTATTTTAACAAAGGATACAATTTTTTTTAATAAACTTACTAAAAGTACTGTAGTGCGATCCAAAAATACATATATCCAATTATTTATTTCTACTTTTGAATGAACATAATGTAATTAACTTAATGCACAAAAAGAAACTCAATGAAAAGTTAATTTGTGATTGAGGTCATATCAGATAGAAGAAAAAGATAAATCGTGGGCATGGCTACACGTCGCGACGAGTCGTCACATTCGCATGGATTAATTTTATTATTTGTTTTTCATTACGATATATATTTCATTTGTTTATTGTTTAGGTGTGGACGTGGGGCAAAGGCGACTATTTTCGACTGGGTCACGGCTGTGACGCGCATGTCCGTCGACCGACCCTGGTAGAGGCTCTGCGCGGCCGTCGCATTATTCATGTTGCAGTCGGTGCTTTACATTGTTTGGCTGTCACAAGCGATCATCAGGTCAGTGACATATTGTATAAACGTTTCGTTCAGCTTCTTATACAAGTATCATTCATAAGGTAACACACGACGTGTAGTGGCAACACCGGCGTACGTTTGAAAAGAAATTTAAATATATAGTCGTGCTGGAGTAACGGTAATGGACTCGCCATCTGTCATGTTGGCACCTAAAATACACCTCTCCATACCCCTTCAGGGACCAGGCGTGAAGATATATATTATTATAATTATCTCAGTCCACTTGTTTGTTCAGAGGAAATAAAACTACAAATATTCCGACAAAGTCTGGGCACGTGGAGGAGGCGTCACCAGCAGCTGAGCGTATTCAAAATTACGTTCCTTCTTTCACTGCGTACATATGGATATGTGTTGTGTATATATCAGTACAATATATGCTATTGCGTATATAATATCGTGTATTGAATAGGTTTGGGCATGGGGCGATAACGACCACGGACAGCAAGGCAATGGTACAACCTGCGTGAACCGCCGCCCGGCACTAGTCGCCGGCGTCGAAGGCGTACAGCGAGCCGCGGCTGGATCCTCTCATTCGGCTGCTTGGTCTTTGAGACCGGCTGCATTGCATGCGGAGACTCAAACGCCTCATGTGGCGCCACTATCCTTCCCCACCTTGAAGGATCCTTTGGGCGCACAGAGTCTAGGTAATTTTGCGATAAAAATAATTTACTGTTTAACGTTCTTCAGACTTACTTGCCATTTAACTTTGTTGCATATGTTATGTTTGTACTTTCAAAACCTTATTTTTTGCCAAGATTTCTAATTGTTAAGCTCTTTTTAACAGGAAAAGTATATATATTGAAATTTTTTTATTTATTTACTTCGCATTGTTTGTTGAAATGTATTTGAATGAAGAAAATTTATAAAGTAATTAAAATTTAAGCCCTTCCTGTTTGATCAGAAATTTTGTATTTTAGATTTTATATTGTTAGAGTGTGTAAAAACCCAGAGCCAATGCCTGGTGCAAATCTTATTTTATTTATTAATATATGATGATATAAAGCAATTTGATGGTTTTTTCTATTTCATCAGGTCTATATTCCGAAGAATGCGTAGTGGAAGAACCCCAAGGGCCGCGTCCATCGCTAGCCGCAGCCGCGTTAGCCCTGGAGCCGCCTGTAGCTGTGCAGCACGCGTTATCGCTTATACTACTAGCATTGCATATTACTCAGGTAAGAGATATTATTTGGCATTTTGTCTTTACTTACCGTATAACTATTAAAACATTATATTGATCGTCGAACTAAATGTGCGTGCGAAATAAATAATAATAAAAAAATACCTGGGACAATTCCAGACAAATTGACCTAGTCCCAAATTAAGCAAAGCTTGTCTTATGGTAACTAGACAACGATATATTTACTTATATAGATATATATATACTTAAATACTTAAAAATAGGACTTCCAAGACCAAGGTACAAATATTCGTGTTCATCACACAAATATCTGCCCTCAGCGGGATTCGAACCCGCGACCTCAAGTTTCGCAGTCAGGAGCTCTAACCACTATACCAGACGGTCGTCAAATATCATGCCGCTCGCCCAATCGTAAACGGTTACCGTAGCCCATTGGCGTAACTAACACCTGAGGTAACACTCACGTATTACCTTATTATTATGTTTCTGTGCTTAGCAGCACTTAACGTTTACCCGTTTCTTACCTTACTTTCAGTATGTATAAATATCAGTGCTTTTATGTTGTAATAACCAGGCTCGCAGTTTATTGGTGGAGGCATTGCGTGCTCACGAGGCATGCGCAAGTGTAATGCCCGTGAGCGTAGCCGTTGACACCGAGGACGAAGATGGGGAGGGCGATGCGCGCACGGGCGGCGGAGAGGCACCGGCCGATAGAGCCACTCTACCCGTAAAACATTTGATTAATTACAATATGTATCTCTTCTTTATTGTGTCGTTTTTCCTATACTTACTTCCATATCTAGGGGGACAGCAGGGGCTGGGTGTCTCCTATCTTTTGGCCAACCATGACGATCATGCGCGGATATAATCCGGGATTTTCTTGCACCTATTTCTATCACCGATTCACCGCCTAGCATAGCATAGTCATTCTAGAGGACGTGTTCCAGTCAGGAGGTCTCTATTTCATCAGACTCTTACTCCACATATTGTCTTCCTAATTTAATTGACTTTAGTTCTCTGAAGCTTCATGTTTTTATTCAATTCAACCCCACTTGTTCACATAATTTTTTGCAATGCAAATAGGCAGTCAGCGCACTAATATGGATGTTTTTCAGAGCGGAGCAAGCAGTCCTCTTAGCGGCTCTATATCATCAAGACATTCCGCTGTGATGTCATCGAGCGCAGTATCAGTCGCCGCAGCTACTATGACAGTACAGCAAGCTGAAGCTCCCAAAGTAAGTATTTTATTGTCATAACGACTATATTTATATACTAGCTGTCCCGCCCAGCTTCGCTCGGGTGAAAAAGTTAAATTGCCCATAACACGATCGCAGCGCCATCTACCGGGTCCAATTGTAAATCTAAACCATTCTCGAATCCACCTTAAGACACACAGAAAGGGATAGCTTCGCCCGGGTGAAAAAGTTAAATTCCTGAAACTCGATCGCAGCGCCACCTATCGGGTCCAATTTAATATAGCCTATGTTCACCGGAGATAGTGTAGCTTCCCAACGGTGAAAGAATTTTTCAAATCGGTCCAGTAGTTTTTGAGCCTATTCATTACAACCAAACAAACAAACAAAGTTTTCCTCTTTATAATATTAGTGTAGATCAGTTAAGTTAGTCTAACACCTGAACAGTAGGGGTCACTTTTGTCGCAACAGTTAACTATATCCCAGGATCTCAATATCTTCATATCTTAATAATTAACTGCGTGTGTTGCATTGTATTCTCTTCTCTCTATCTTTTAACAATATAGATGGCATTAGATGATTTCACTTCGCAACTGGGCGAGTCCGATGCAAGAGCGCTAGTTGATTTGCTGAAGTTAGCTGCGGCGGGACGGATGCCTGATGCGAACAACGCGGTCAAAGTTATCACAGATGTTCTGATGGGTAAGGATATATCGCAGTATACCTAACCACGTACTAGTAATATTATAAATGCGAAATTTTTAAATCCGCAATCAATACCTATGTCCTACATTTATTAATGCAGCTAGTAATCTATATCTGCTAAATTTCTACCAATTCGATTCAGTAGTTTTTGCGTAAAAAAGGAACAAAAATCCTCATAGACTTTCACACTAAACATATTATTAAGATACATATGTCTAGTAACCTGAGAACAGATTCAATAGCATACATTTTTGTCCTTTGTAACTCAGCATCATAGAAGTTTAATATTCTATAGCTCTGTGCGCCAGCAAGCCAGCGGTAGCCGATATGGTAGTAGAGGTGTGCGTGTGTGAGTTGGAGGAGGCGGCGGCGGGCGGGGGGCGGGCCCCGCCACAACCTGTCACTGTGGACAGCCCTCATCCATACGCCGATGACACCGACATATCAGGTTGGTCCCGTACTTACAATGTCGATGGTCGCCGTGTTAGGTACACTAATCCAAAGTGGTCGTGTGGGTACTACACACCTCTGCCTACCCCTTGAAGGCAGGCTTAAAGTAAAATCCAAAAGAAATATCGACGCTATCACGCTAAAACGGCTGAACGGATTTGTATTTCTTAAAACCTTTAATGAATACCTTGGGGTATGGTTAATATAATATTATGATAATTAATAATAATAACAAATGTAGGGAATCCAAAATACGATGAGGGGAGTCCTAAAAAAATTGTTCTAGTTTATATCCTAACTCACTGTGAAAATCCTCACTGTCACTCTAACTCTGGAGATATACGTATTATTTTTCATCTGTTATAAGATTTTAAATAAATCTTGTCAAAATTTTTTTTGTTTATCGTTAAATGTTAAGGTGGTGTGTGATAATCTTTTAACGTTCTCAGGAGTAGTAAAAATCCCTGGAGCATCATCCCTACGTGTAGTATTTGAACAAGGTTGCTCAACCGAGAGACGCAACGACCCTCTCACCATCTCTGACAGTACCGGCCGCGTTCTGGCCACGCGCTCCGGGCGGGAGCCCACCGACTGGGCACAGGAAATTATTGTCAATGGTATGTTCATTATCATCATGAAATTAAAGGGCTTGGCTCTTGTGGGCTTGATATGATACAGCAGTGGGTTGATAAGAGGTGATTGAATGAGTATTGAATAGATTTTTTACCTTCTCTGTATTTCAACAGGTGATGAATTACGTTGGAGGTTCACGAGTGACGGTTCAGTTAATGGTTGGGGATGGCGATTCACAGCACATCCAGTACTGCCGTCACAATCTTTAGCTGTAAGTTTTTAAACACTCATAGACAGAATAGAGATAAAGTAAGTAAGCGTGGACTTCTTCAAGAAGGATGTGAACATCCTGCAGGGCCGGCAAAGCGTAAGCGAGACACCCCAGGTGTTGCAATCGACCATATTCGGCACTGACCGTGTTAGATAAGATACGGTTTCCGCATGTTAACCACTTTAGTGCTATAAAAGACACAAAACAGATGCTACTGTGTACTACAGAACAATTAAATCTAGTAATCTGTACTGTTACTGTTAGATCTTAATTTGCAACGTCTATAGTTCCTTTTGACAGTATACATATATATGTATGTTGTTCTTAGGAGAGTGGATCCGACCGCTACGTGCTCTCCTGCCCCTCGGTGGAGTTGGCGTGGCGTTTGCTCGCCGGTCCGTTGCTGGCGGCTATATCCAACGATCACCAACTTGCCCCGAGATTGGCCCAAGCGTTGGCAATATGTGCACAATTGCCAACGTTATGTAAGTACACTTGTCCGACTCTCAGATTGTGGTTTTTGAACGTGTCTTATTTTTTTGTATGCTACTAAGGTGGCAAACAAGCGTGAGGTCCGCCAGATGATAAGCAGTTACCGCCGACGCTTTTACCCCTGTAACCATGTAGGATTCTTTTCACTCCATCGAAGAACTCTATGCTATAATCTCTGAAAAAATCTCAAAGGTATGCTAATTTTGCAGCCTGAGCGTTCGCGTAAGTAAACCTCTTTGAAACTATTTCTAGTATAAACTTTTTTCTTAAATAGCTTGGCGGGCACGCGTATGGTGCGTGCGACGTCTCCGAGGCGTCGTTTGCGGCAGCGGGGAAGCGAATGCGGGTACTCCACCCGCGTTGCAACACTTACCTCAGCTATTGCAAGCACAATATGAATCTGAAGAGCCCGCACTGCGTACAGGCACGCATTTATTGCATACACATTATCTTAAGGTGAGTAATTTAATCAATATATTGAATTATAATACAAGCAAAGATAAGATAATAAGCAAGTAAAGATAAATTAAACTGAGGTAAAACGGGTTTTTTGTTTAAAATTAAATTGAACCCCTTTAGGAGCTAGCATGGCTAGCGTGCGGCCTGCGTATGGACTCCCGCATCTGTAGCGGTCCGGATGCGGCACGGTGGGCGTGGTTCAAACGGTACTGCCTCTGCGTGCGCAGCGCAGACGCACTATTACGCCGCGTGCCCATGCCCTTGCCGTTTCTATCTGACGTTCGCAAGAGACTGGCGGACCTCGGAGTGTATAATATGGACGATGGAACAACCGACATGCACTGGGAGGACAATACAAGATTTACCAAGCAACATGATGAGCAGCTGCTTCATTGGGTTAACAAGTGAGTGTGTTTGTGTTTCAATAATTCAGTGTTTCAATAGAACTTGTTCACAAGATATACTGTTTTAACTAACCTGGTCACTGGTCACCTAGCCCGCAGCAAACATGTATGTTAGTTATGCTTATGAGTGTAATTTTTCTTAAAAACGTACCGTTTTCTATATTGAAAAGACAGTACCTAGAAAAGCTGTCAAACTCATTGTATGTTACTGGGTATTTATCTACTTATGAGAATACTAGCACTCACACACATAAAAGTTGATTTGATTGGTAGTTAGTAACTATTTTAGCAAATTTTACGCGGGCGAAACCGGTATTGATGCTCCGGCACCTTTGGTTAGTAGCGTGATCCAAGTAGTGAACCAGTAGTTCCTGAGGTAAAACCAATCACACTACAAGTATATATATAGATTACCTTATTCGCTTACACCAGGCGTCCAGAAGACTGGTGTGGTTGGTGGGGCGGGGGTGCCCGCGGTTGCGCAGTATACGGCTGGGGACACAATCACCGCGGTCAGTTGGGGGGAGTCGATGGAGCCAAAGTTAGAACGCCTACGCCTTGCCTTGCCCTTGCGGGACTCAATCCCGTGCAGCTCGTTGGGGGCGAACAGACCTTGTTC
>JACCPG010006514.1:0-21013 GCA_016069955.1 Drepana arcuata | reverse complement strand
GACCGGAAATGGAATTAATATACATACTAATATTCCCAATACACCTTTGGAATGGAATAGAAATTGTTTTCGAGACTTACTTATTTAATGCTTATCGAAATATATTTACAAGAAAGAGAAGTGAAAGCACTTAAACTTGATTAAGCAAAGCAGGTTTTTTTTTTATACAACAAGAGTGGCAAACAAGCATACGGCCCACCTGATGGGAAACGGTTACCGTAGCCTATTTACGCTCACGATACCGAAGTATCACCCGCGCGCTGCTACTCCGCGCTCGGAGAGTTATAGTGTGTTGGCAGCATAACGGGTTCAATCCCTCCGCTTCCAACACAACGTAACAATCCTCCCCCTCCCCAAGGAGCTCATTACTGGAAACCTTATTCACCGCGTAGGAACACGACACAAAAAAATGTGTTATTTGGCTACGGACTTCTGTAAGGTGGAGGTCCTGCCCCAGTCGGGCAGCTCCGAATTCGAACGGGAAACCCGTTATGCCCTACTTCCCTTATAGGTAAGTATTTAAGGACATTTTATTTACGTTAATTTATATATCAATTTAAATATAAGCAATTTATAATATAATTCTATCTGCCTACCCCGGTAGGTACTCGGCGTGATAATATAATAATATAAATAGATAATAATATGCGTCTGTGTCACGCGACGCGCATCCATAGGCGACGGTAATCGCTTACCATCAGGCGGACGGCATTTTTGCTTGCCACCTTTGTGATATACAAAAAAACTAAAGCTCATAAGCATGAGCCTCGATTTTATCTCGCGACGTTATTGAAGTATTAAAAGTTTCGCCCACGTTGCAATTTTAATTAATCTCGGCTTTAGCTTGTGCATCCTGTGACAGGAGATTATAAAAGTTGTTTGTTCTTTGCGTCAAATTAATACATACATATATATATATATATATATATATATATATATATATATATGTGTGTGTGTATATATATTATATAAGCACTATGTTAAATACCATGTTTTGATATCCACAGTAAGTACTGACCGATTTAGTTTGACATCAATATTAATAACTTAATTGACATAGATACTAGAGTATATATACATTTTAGGTATAAATTTATATTTTTTTATTTACTATAATTAAACAGTCTGTATTACGTATTACAGTGCTTATCGAAGTTTTTGTTTATGAAAACATTTCGAAGCAGCAGAATTTAAAAGCTTCGTCTAAGCCTCGCTTATATCCTACTATTATAAATACAAAAAAATATATAGAAAAAATCACTATCCAAGGAAAACAGACTTAACGCGAATGAAACCGCGGCACACAGCTAATATGAGTAAAACACAGAAAATAGCAGCTTCTACGCAACGAGCTTGAGGCGTTGTCCAACAATATTTGCATAGATAATAAAGTCAAAGTAACTTAGTCTCTTCTAAGGGTTAAACCTTCTTAAAGCAAACTACATTAGCATTCGAGGCCTAAATGCTCACCTTCCACAATTAATTCGTTTGGCAATTGAGAACAAAACGTCAAACATTTTGACATTCGCTTCTGTCATTGACAGCACCTGATTACTAGGCGCTAAAATGGTTTGGCGTTTCAATATTTCCATTATGATCGCTATTGCTCTTGTCGAGGTTATTACTGCTTGCTTTTTTTGTTGGGAATAAAATCAAATTTGTCCATAATAATAAATACCACTAAGTCCCCTTTGTCAACAGATTCTAGTCTGTTGAATAAGTAGAGACATATGTAACTTGTAATTAAATATAAAGCTAGGGCATACCAATATCATCATGTCCAGGAAATGCAATGTGTATAATATTCCTTACATGTATTCATATTTTATTCAATACGAAAATGTCAAGAGTACTCGAAACCCTCGAGCTTGTATCAATAGATGATGAAACGAATGTAGATGAAGTGATGAGGACTGTAAGTCTAAAGAGAACTGGCACTATACTCTCTCTGCCTGCTCCGTAAGGGAATCGGCCTGATAATATGTTTGTATTTGTTTTCAAAATAATATAATATTGTAATGAAATGTACATGGATCATGTTATCTGATAAATAGATTAATAATAATAATAACATTGAGTCATGAAAGAACCGTGGTGGCCGAGAGGCGTAAGTAAACACTCTAGAACTTAACAATACAGATTCAAACCCTAGTGGTAAATGCCACATAGCACGCCTTTATAATAATTAAACTTTTTCACCTCTGTTGCTTAATGAAAGCGATAAATTTGGTCGTTTTTGGTTGTAACAATAAACTTCACAAACCAAGACATATTTTTGGTGAAAGGTTTTGTTTACGACTGTACGTGGTTGGCAAGTTCGCACCAAAACATTGTGGGGGTACGGAGTGGTCACGTCGCGTTGCATGTCTATGGGACACCTAATTTCCGTGCTGTTCGTGACTGTACAAGCACATAATCCAATAACATGCACTTATGCGTGTTTAATAGGAATATATTCGCAGTTTCTGGGAATCATAACACTATATTCTGACCATTTCATTAAACGCAAATGATATTCTACTGGTCACATCGTTTACAAAAGGCTTGAGCGACATAATATGTACATAAAACACGACTTATTATCATTAAATGGATAGTATATTATTTTCGGTCTGTAAGGTATATATGAGAGTAAATTAGCGTTGCTTTCTCTCTCTCTTTCTATATCTTTCTCTTAGGGTACTCCGCTGGATGATATTTAGTATGCATCTTTTTACTAATTAATCAAGCTTAGCACTATGCTAAGACATAACGTAAGTTAGGAAAATCGCTCCGCTGCATCGTTATTATCACGATTGACCAAGTAATATACTTTAAATCTAACCTTATGATAAAGAGGCTCATTATAAAGGTTCCGTAAAGAAATAGTAATATTTAATGTCGTATGATACAGTTCATACATCATCCTCTTTAGACATAAAGATCGCTTTTGTTTCATCCACCATCCATCGTCCACATCACACCGTCCGCCACGGGGTGGAGAGAGAGAGTCAAGCCCGACACCTCTTTTTAACATTCTAAACACCTTATATGCTCACCGCCTCACGTTCTTAATTTGTCATCATCATATTATTTTAATGATAGCTATGCATGGCAATTAATTGTTCCTCTTGTAGAGAGTTTACGTAACTTCAATCTTTTCTACCCCTACATAAAAGAGAACAAATGTTAAAAAAGAAAGCCCTGGGGCGCCGTGTCTTCTCCTGATAGGTTTTTTTTCTTGGAAACGGTGGTAACTTTAGTTTTTTTTTATATGTGACTTTCAATAAGTGTTCCCTGTGTCCCTTATGTTGAATTACTAAGCAGACACCATAAAGTCAAAACTTGTAACACTTTAAGTAAATTTTCATCCTTTGAACGAAGTTACCAGCTCAAGGTCGCTTTACCTAGTCATAAATCTATGATTGATTTGCTATCGCCTTCCCTACAGGTACATTAAATGATTTATGTCATTTTAATCCAAGCTCGACAAAGATTGCTTGTAACCTATATTCATAGCGGCCACAAAGCCCACGTTGTGAATGTGTTGTACATGTTGGTGAACTTTTTCAATAGGCTGTAACCTTCGTGATGTTATCGTACTATTTTCATTCTAGGCCATTCAACGTACTCGCTACCTAACCGATCGCTTTTTTCAAGGAAAGCCTGAAATAACATAGGTGGACAGTGAGTAAAAAATATATTTTCTTACGTATATTTTTTCGAGTTTCTTGAATATGTTGCCAGAAACAGAAAAAAGAAAGTGATTATAAAGCTTGAATAGAATATTGATATGAATTCATAATAGGTATTCTCGTCACGTATACCGCAAGGATCCCTGAGAGTTTAGACAGAGGTGTAGTGACTCATTCGTACGTGTTAGAAACTCATTGGTACAGTCGGAACTCAAACATGCAATCTTTACGCTGCAGGGTTTACACAAGCCCTTGGGCCATAACGACTCTACACATAATTACTTCACACATAAAAATAGATAAAATGTTTTTCTGCACTTAAGTATAGTGATTAGTCACACCACGAGCTTGTTGAAGGAAAACATCAAGGGGAATCCTGCATACGTCTGAGAAGCAATCCAAAGGCGTATGTATAGTCGTGCTTGGGTACCAGCGATGGACTCGCAATCTGTCACGTTGTCGGAACCCTTGTGGGAAAGCAAGAGGATATATATATATACAAACACGATAATCATACAACGAATAAATAAGAACTCCATCTACGTTATCTCTCACGAGGTTACCGCATAAGACTGGCAGTATTATTTTAACTCGCTGGATAGTGGGTCTTACTCTCTGTGGGAGACGTGTTTCGGGCCGGCTGTCACGAGAGGCCCCGACTTGTATACGAGATGGCGTGTATGCCGGTCTCACATGGACGGTGAGTTTCTACAACTTACGGCGAATATGTACGCACTTAGTTATCACATAAGATAAAGTGTTGTTTTGGATTAGTTGTATCATATGACAATGCCCCGCATTTTCAGTCGTGTTAAATTGATAAATAAATTCATATTTCACGGCCGTCTGGTCTAGTAGTTAGCGCTCCTGACAGATGGCGAGTTTATCGTCGTTTCTTATGCACTACAGCTATACATACACATATCTTCTCTTCCCATCTTTGAATTTCTTATCAAACTTAAAGCTCGTCACCCACTACTACGTACTTGTTCCTGTAGCAAAATCTCACAGTCGAGATTCCAACTCGCAATCTTTGTGTTGCCGGCAACTACTATAACCACTAGAACTTGTATATATTAGACAAAGTTTGCAGAAAATTTTATTTACTACTTATCTGCCTTCGCTTAACTTTTTGTAGGTTCTCAATGTCTATGTTTGCTATTTAATCAACTAGTGAGTGTGTAAATCCTTTTAAAGTCTGAAGTTAAAAGCTTGTTAATACTTGACATAGTTTTTGTTGCCATCTGAGTTAGCAGATATAGCTCCTGGCTGTAAAGCTTGAGAGTGCAGGTTCGATATCCGGTAGGAACGATAAATTCGATATAACGATTTCCAGTTTGCCCTGGGTTTTTACTGCTCGTACATACACTAATATTCGGTACCTAAATATTCTATGGCGGTACTTTTAGTGAATAATGAAACACTTTAGAGAACGGAGGACTTTTCGACAACGAAATTTGTCATATTATTTATTTAGAGCTTCGTTGAAGTAAAATTTTAACAATACTAAAATTGTTGTTTTTGTTTAAAATGTTTGTATTAATTTAGAGCTTTGTTGTAATACAGCCGCAGGACATATTTAGATTTATAATTAAGCTGAATTGGTATATAATATACCAATTTAGTTATAGTATATATTCTTTCAGTATAATAATATTCAACGGTTTATTTAGCTAACAATATCATTACAAGAGGCTATGTAAATCGAGTGGTCGCCTAGTCGCCTTGGACGTCAAGGTTCCAAATTCGAACCCGACTGTATCAATGAGATTTTCTGAACTTAAGTTCTGCCATTATTGAAACCAAGACCTTTACGGTAAAGGAAAACTGCACGAGGTACATGAGAAACGGAGACGGTCTCGCCATTTGACATATTAGCACTGAGATATATCGCGGCGAAAAGATATTTTCTTGATTGAATATATAAGAGCCGTGGTGGACGATTGGTTCGAATAGTTGCCTGCTACACAAGGATCGTAAGTTCGAATACTGACTGTACCAATGAGTTTTTCTGAACTTAAGTACAGTAATTAGTCACACCACGAGCTTTATGGTAAAGGAAAGCATCGAGAGGAAACCTGCATACGTCTGAGAAGCAATTCAAAGGCGTATGTATAGTCATACTTGAGTAACGGCGATGGATATCACTGGCGGAATGTGGGTGTGTGGCTACTACCTATACACCTCTGCCTACCCTTGTGGGAAGTGTGAGGATATGAGTATATATATTTGAAACTATTACGATACCAATAATTATTAAAATTCAAGATATTTATATTAAAACGTTTCCGCATTACCTGTATACCTGTATCGATGCAGATAAAGCCATGATTTTAAACTTACCTACCGTCTGTTAATCGCATTCTTATATCCGAGCGTATTTGAAAACTTTTCGAATCATTCTCAGATTAAAAGTATGATGAGTTCAGAAGTGCTACAAAGAAAGGTAGTAATTACTCACTGGTGGTCGACGGTGAGTGCCCTCCGTGGGGGCGCTACTAGCGCTACAGGCCAAGCCGCTTGAACTAACGACTCGCGCACAAACTGCTCCCACGACGGGGAACTTCCTATAATGAAAAATTACACATTTGAGCTAAAAACAATATCATTTGCTCATTCTCGAACTTCATTTGTTTTTATTCCCGATTCACAAAGGCCCTCGAAGAAATATGCCTGTATTTGGTGCCCCAGGAGTGAGTAGGCCGAGTGGATCGAGTTCGCCATCAACACAAAGTTTGCAAGTTCGAATCCCGATTTTTTCTAAATAACCTTTCTTCAGTAATCCAGTCGAAATGAAAACGTAGCCTTCTGAAATTGTTTTCTGGGAAAATTCGTAAACAATTAAGAAAGCGTGTAAGAAGAGGTTTTACAGGTACTGATTTGATATTTTAAATTAATGCAAAAAAACATGTAATTGCAAACCTACAGAAAAACTAAAAAAATTAGAACGTTAAATCCATCAGCCGTATGTTTGCTCTGAGGCGAGATAACTTGCCTCTAGTAGGCTCTACAGGGTCACATCACTCGCAGCTCCCTATACTCGGGCCTTGACCTGCCTGAGGTTGTCACGCGCGACCAATTTCAACACTAATTTGGTTTCAGCTTAAAGCTATGCCTAAATTTATAATAAGCCTTTTCGTATGCACGATACATACGAAAAGTTTATAATATAATTGTGAATTTCATGCCATTATTGCCTTATAATTGAATGCCAATTTCTTATCACTCTCTGAACTTATGGCTGAGTTTGCAAAGCTGTTTGTTACGCTATCACGTGAGAACCGCTGAGAGGAATCGGATGACAATTTAGTACACAGAGATTAGCTAAATTAAATAACCCGTATTGATTGTTTAATCGATCGTTAATTGAATATTTAAACAGAGAGAAAACCTACTACTGAAATAAAGTTTACGTGATAGAAACCGCGGGGCACAACTTGTATGTATTGATTAGTTCACTAGTGCCGTGAGCGAGGTCTTAGCACTAGTAAACTTGGGTATAGTTCAAGATACTTCAAGAGAGGTTGGTTACAATTAATGTTCCGTTCAGAATTGAAACTGCTTCTCTCTGTCACTTTACAGAAGATCGCGACCAAATAGTGCTGCTATTGGGAAGTGTTGTATCTCTGCGATGAAGAATGTTTCCTCATTCGGTCATTCATAGTGCCAGCACTCTCAGTATAAGAAGAATGGCCATGATCGTACTGACCTCGGGTAGTTCTAACGCATGTAAACTAAGTAGCTTCGTTATCCGCCCAAATAGACATAAATTACGTTAGCCGCCTAAAAATGTGTTATTATAAATAATTATATTTTCTTTTAGAACCCACGGAATACAAAAACCAACTTATAAGGATAAAATTTACGTTCAAAAAAATTACCTACAATAGCTATTTCTGTTACGATATTCCAAACTCGTATAAGCTTTCTACTGGTCCTTCGATCGTAAACAAATAAGCATTTTGGTATTAATCGCATATTTTCCTTCGGTCTTAACAAGACTAGCCCCCGGGTAGGCGATATTTCCGCTAGTAGTGAATCATAATGCCTTAATCATGAAATGTTACCCGCTCTGCGTTCATGTGGCTTGTGTCTGCACACAGTTAGTGGTTACATTTCGCTTGAGTCGTAAATACCGATTAACTCTTAGTTATTTAGAAATATGAACTTTGAAATAGTCATTATGTTACGTTTTGTTTTTCAAAATTTATTTTACAAATTTCTAACACTAGTAACAACAATTTTGTAAAGTAGTTTCGAAATTATGTTTATCTAATCTATATCTATATAACTCAAAGGTGACTGACTGACTGACATAGTGATCTATCAACGCACAGCCCAAACCACTGGACGGATCGGGCTGAAATTTGGCACGCAGGCAGATGTTATGACGTAGGCATCCGCTAAGAAAGGATTTTGATTAATTCTACCCCCAAGGGGATAAAATAGGGGATGAAATTTGTTTGAATCTTTGTCAATTTTAAACCGATCGGGCTGAGACTTTGCCCGCAGGTAGATGTTATGACATAGGCATCCGCTAAGAAAGGATTTTGATTAACTCTAACCCCAAGGGGATAAAATAGGGGATGAAAGTTTGTATTAAACTTTGTCAAATTTAAACCGATCGGGCTGAGACTGCATGCATAAAGCTACTAAGACGTAGGCCTCCCCAATACACACTCACATCCAAAATAAATAAAAAAATACTGCGCAAAGTCACTATCCCACGCGGACGAAGTCGCGGGCACAGCTAGTATAACATACTTTTCGAGTACTCTTGACGTTCCCGTAGTACAAAATGTATAAATCTTTCCTCACTCATCGGTTCCATATGTCTAAACCGACGTAACATGCCTTTCTTCATCTTTACAATCACACCCTCGTTCACGACAGTTGCTTTACCAACCATTACTCACTATGTTTGTGATATAAAAGACAAAAAACTTGTAATTTCTCAAGAGATTTTTTCCTCTGTCTACGTTATATAATCTTATGAATCACGACCTTTTGTACTTATTGTTTCCTTACGCAATAAGAACAAATTAAATACACATTTCTGTTACTGTTAGTTTAGGATGCTCTACTAGTATTTTTGTTTTTCGTTCGTATACTTTATTTTATATTTGTGGTGGGTACTTTGTTACTCACGCGCGATTCAATTAATATTTCGTATCATAAACTGGCGAAATGAAAATATTCTCCATATTAATTAGGCAGCAGCGAACCTTTAAGGTTTTGTATGGTAATATAAAATATTTTTTGGCAAAGTTTTTTTTATAGCCATTTAACGTTGCTTCTTACAAGCTATACATATATAGGGATAAGTATAGGATCTTTATTTATTTTATTAAGGTACACCCACAATATACATATTTGGACACTGTAATATGAAAATTTAAAATTAAAAACCTATTACGTACATCAATAATAGGCATACATAACACTTTTAAAATCTGTAACATAATTAAAAAAATAGAAAGAAACTGACTAATATATTTATTGCTTATCTATGAACACTATCAAATTTTTTTTTTATCTAAGATAAAGAATCCCGAGTACTTGAAGCCGATGTGCATGTATCAACATAAACTGTGGCTGAAAAACGTGGATGAGGCGAAAGGGTTATATATAAGACTAGAGAGAACTGGTGCTCTACTCTATTTATTCACCCCATGAGGGACTCCGCGTGATGACATGTAAGTATGTGTATTCGATATAATTTGTAAATCAATTACTCCATATCAAATCCACAATAAAGAGATTTCCAATAAAATTTATGTGAATCACGTGTGAGTGTCAATAAAGATGAAGAATGCTATATTAGGGTGGGATATACTCGTAGCACGAATGAGTAATGAAAGACAAGCCAGATTTACGAGGCGAATGTGTATGGAATAAGAAACAGGTGAGGACTAAATTCGAACTGCTGCAACTGCAATCAAATTGATGTAACGTTCAAAGATGGACACGTTAAGACTACTCGAAACCAGCAAGCATGAATGAAGCCAAAGACGTCTGTTAGACTTGAGGAGAACTACGCTTTATTTTCTCTCTCCAACTCGTGAATAACACGGGAAGACGCTATGTAAGTTGTATTTATTTAAAGTCCTTATTTGCTTATAGCTTTAAACCCATTTACCGCTTTATACTTGTCTTATTTCATATTTTGTCAGCGACCCTTATTTTAGTCCCGCGAGTGAAGTTTTGTTTGTAATTTGCTTTACAGCTTAAAGGACTTAGTTTGAATTTAGAACAAAGTTTGTAATCAAAAAACAAATTCTACGGACAAATATTTCACTAAGCAAACGGAGTATTGTTTAAGGCCAGGGTTCTCGCTAGGAACTATTGCCGTCACTGTGTGCGAAAGGGACAGGTGTACAGAAGTCACCTGCATTTAGCTCTTTCGCACTTTTAGATGATGAGAGCAATAGTAGCTACGTAGTGATAAGTTGCCAGGTTTCATTAACACAGCGCTGTGAGTATGTCGAGTGGGTGGGTTCCAGTTTACTCCTACTTTTCACTAAAAAGTCCTACAGAGGCGGAGGAAACTTTCATAATTTATAATAATTTGTACTTACAACGCTTTGTTAACGTAGTAAAGTTGAACGTGAGTTTATAAAGCAGCACGAACAAAGGCAAAGTTTCAGCAGTACGGTTTTTTTTTTCAAACCGACTGAGTTCGAAACTCAAAAAATTATAATTAGATGTACAATACCTGAGAGCATAAATTTAACATCTTTACTATAGATTTTTTCCAGCACACCCACGCCCCAAACCCACTTTCCGCCAAAGATATTATTTAGGTGTCAACGTGACAGATGTTGAGTGCACCGCCGTCAAACACGACTATACATCTTTGAATTGTTTCTCAGCTAATTTTATCATGAAAGGGTCACTACACTATATAAAATACCACCTGATATGATAGTTTCTTACTGTACCTTAATAAAAACAATTGTTCTATAAATGGCAATAGTTGTAAGAAAACATTAAGAATAAATAAAAAATGATACAATAAAATAATATTCCGAAAAGACGCCGTGTTTAAAGCTCAAATAACAAGAGATGATTAAAAGTATGACAGATGCCTTGATATTTTAATTAAAACGAGGCACAAACGGCATAACAAAACTTTTCTCTAACGGGTCCATATTTAAAACAAGACTACTTTAACCGCTTGTAGGAATAATAAACTGACTGGTTATTTCTCGAATAAACTGGCTCTCGTTTTGAATTCATTTTAGTTCTACACAAAAAATTTTGTTTTAGACCTTCGTGTGATCCACTGAAATATGCGAAAGATTTCGTATGTACTTGAACAATTTTCAACCAACCAACCAACACACCTCTGCCTACCCCTTCGAGGAACCTTCCGGGAAGGCGTGAAGACATATTATGAAAGTAATTCGTCTTAAACGAAATACTAGTATTTTCTAGTTCCTACTCATTGTGTGTAATATGAATAACACTCAAGAGTGGTCATCATACAGCAAGTATATAGAAACTGCTGAATGTGAATGAAGAGAAGGAAGACTGAAAGTCTAGAGAGAGCGCTCGTCTCTCTCTTCCTAGAGTCGGAAGAAATGTAAGTGGCGGTATGTAAGTATGACCATAGATAATACAACTTTTCGTTGTCGTAGAAATTAATGGCCGGATTTACGTTATTCCACGTAAGTGAGCTTGCTCGCACGCTTAACATTATTATCCGTTGTGTTGCGACTCGCATTATTTTCCCATGAATACACATCGCAAAGATAGCACGAATACCTCTCGGCTACATATTGCGTAGCGTAAGCAACTCCGTAAACCCACCGCTTTTCCCGGGAGATATGCATTGCTGTGGGTTATACATTTAAAGTTTTCCTAACTAAAACGAACTAATAGACATGAATGCTGACGTCTGTTTGTCCGTTACATTTTTCATATTTTTTTTTGATAAAAATCCGTAACTTATAGCTTGAATTGTATGAACAGATATTTGTATTCAGAATTCGTATCCTACGAGGACGGAATGGCACATACAAGTCTGTCTTTGAAATTCTTCCCAAGCGTATACAGGTCTCCTCATGATATTTTCCTTCACCTTTCTCCATATCTTCATGTCAAAACAAATGACATGAAAACACAAGTTATGGGCAAAAATAATTAGGAGTGGAGACGTACGACGTAAGACGTAAAGTCTTACGTAAAGTAAGTCTTGGATAATATGCAAAAAGCGTACGAAGTTAGCTTATATGTACAGTTGTTATACATTAAGCATCCGACCCACAAGTTCTCGCCCCAAGCGTTTTTGCTCTCAAGATAAAAGAGCATGACAGCTATTTAATATTCCTTGTAAATGATATTTACCATTTCCATCCGTAATATGAAACGTCCTTGTTTATTATACTTGTCCAATAAGGCGACGATATCAATCATGGCATTCCTCTGACATTCGAATTATGAATTTGGTTTTGGCCAGTAAAACCCAACTAACTACTGTTTCGTAGGGTAAGTCCACGTTTATACCCTTACCTTACTTACCCTTGTCAAGCCTTTTTTTACTTATAGCTAGACTCGTTGCTCGTTTCTGGACCTGGTACAGGTACTTATACTAACATGCATACATTATGTGTCAAGTAAGCTGTCAAATTTTGTGACGTTAGTCTTTGAATTTATTGTCACCCATATCCAGGTTACCTCTGGAAGTTTTCCTTCACCGTAAAGCAGTATACTAACCTATTAAAGAATATTAAAAAAAATTACAGATATCAACTGTTTCAGAAAAATAAACGAAAAATCTTCCGTACAAATTATGTGGGAAGATTAATTTCAGGCATCTATTTCAACTTGAGACGATGTCATGCGTACGTACATAAATCCTAGAAGCTCTGGTGCTCTAAATTTATTTACCCTGTAGAGGGTAACCTTAAAGCCATTTTCTTGGTACATTTACGCCAAAGGGAATGGAATATTTTACCCATAAAAATATAAACATGACAACAAATGTGCCGCAAGCCAAACAGCGAACTTTGACTCATTTTTATCCACAGAGCTTAATAAAATTTGCCATTTATATATGTAATAAAATATCAAAATGGTGCTGAATTAGACGACACGAAAGAAATAAAAATTGCATCTATACTATGACTACCTATATATAAATTAGCTTAGTTTGGATTTATTCAAATAACTTATATTGATATTTATATAAGTTCCAACTACCTAGATCAAATCGATCGGAATGCGGACAAAGCGAACGAGGTATGCAAGTCTAGAGAGAACTGGCGCTTTATTCCCTCTGCCTACCCCGGCTAGGGACGCGGCGTGATGATATGTATGTATGTATATTTTCTCTATTAATATAGAAAATATAAAAATGTTATTCTTTTATAATATTCTACTCGTAGTGCACAGATGATAGCGCTTAGCGCGCAGACATGGTGAACTTTATTAAAAGCAAAACAAAGTGACCCCTATCCGTGGTAATGAGATTTGTTAAGTAGGAAGTTTTGAATTACGAATAATAAGAACTGTCAATTAGTATTATATTGTAGACTTTGGTTAGTAATCATCTCTTTCTGCCGACGTCACAATGCGAGCTCTCGACAAGTTTCTGCGAAGAATTTAAATGAATATTAAAAGTTGATGAGTTATGAGCATTTGAATATATCAAACCATGCTTTGAACGCTGTAGAACAAGACTTTCATTGAAAATTAAATTACTGCGCGCATAAACCAATATTTAACTCGCCGTCGAGGAATGCTAAGTGCTATCATGAACTTCATGCTGTTTGAGTGGCACTGGAATATCATGTTAAAGTCGAGTTTAATGAAAATACTCAATGCTTATGGTTATTTATTTGTTTTTTCTTGTTCAATTTGTACTTCAGTGAAAGAACATGGGTCTTAAAACGGCTTATGAGTATTTTAAAATATATGCTTCTCTGAAAACAATGTTTACTATGACGGGCTATTTATTTATTTATGGTAGGTAATTATTGATTCAAAAGTGTGAAAGAAACAGATTTAAGAAGCATTCTGTCGCTTTAACATATTTGAAATAATGATTGCCACAGTACCTAAGATACAAATTAAATAATGATTCCAAATCAATTTGGCCGTGTTCATGTTTTCAAAGGGTAAATACGTCGCGTCGCACCCGGCTGTGTCAGCACTACCCTCGCTCCATTTCCCGTTAACATATCGTAATCGATACGGAGCAGACTTGATATCAAATTCACCAAACCGCCTATTTTTTTTAAAAGATAAGTTTATGTGTCAAATCGTTTCGGAATTTTTGGAACGCTATTTTAGTTACTAATGAGAACCTACGATCTTTGTTACAGGCGACTACTAAAAACCACTCAACTAAGGGTTTAAGGGTACTTTGTGGTTTATATAACTAAATACGATTAATTTATTTCGTTCCATTTATTGCCGAAATCTCACCCAACAAGTAATGCACAGTTCTCTGCCATACAATGAAGTGTCGGATTAATTGGCACGACAACCGCAGACCTAAGCCGAGCTCAAGGTAAACTTTATAATTGGTAGCTTAGTGCACCACGAGTGCAGGTTTGAAAGGGGCTGTCGTTTATGTGGTGATAATCCAGACACGTCTCTCTAGAGCCTAGAGAGACGTGTCTGGGCTGTCATCATGGCCGTCTAGAGTCTAGAAAGCCGTGAGGTCTAATGGTCAATGCTCCTTGTTGATAAGCTTACGGTCGCATACTCAATTCCCAGTATTATTGTAGGAAGATGACGATTATTTGTGGGATGAATAAAATTTATAGGGATCTTTATAGGGACATACGTTTGTGTTTAGGTGTTATAGTTCGAGCTAGGCTTCGTTTAGGACTAAGATAATTAAGGTTCGCGCTTAGAGGTATTATTTTTATATAATGAAAATATTATGTCGGCTTTTTATAAGTCTGAACAGAAAAGGTGTACTTCTTTGATATATCTTCACACCTTCATACAAGAGTCCCCGAGAGGGTAGGCAGAGGTGTGTAGGTAGTACCCACACACCCTCCTTCCGCTAGAGATGTACTTACAAAGGTGTACTTACTGCACTGTCAAATCAACATTCATTGTCAGAGTTCGAATACCGAATACTGGCAAATATATACATCTTCGTGCTTCCATACCAATAGTCAACCTCATCATGACATGTAATCATATCTCAAGAATATTTTGAGAAACATATGATTTCTTGGTAATAAATTGCTCTTTGGAAAAATGATAACAAATTATATTAAAAGAAACTACGGTGCTTGAACAATATCTTCTTCAATATCAGCTTCTATACGGTACTTGAAGCCTCTTAAATTTCAATAGACCAACGTGTCATGCCCAATCTGCTGCGGCTTACCGCGTATATCGCGCGAACGCGTTTGTACTCCGTAGCCTTGCACTAAAAGCTGTAGTTATGAAGGTAAACTAAATTAGGTCCCAACAGTTGGCGTAGCTATGCCACAAGCTACACACCAAAGATACACTATTAAGAGAACGGTTAGCATAACGTCATTTGTCATGAATACTGTTGCGTTAAAATTTTGTACTTGAATCTTTTATCTTTTATTAAAGTACAATCAAAAGAACAGATTTCTCAAGTCAAAGTTTACCTCAACTGCAAAGTTCGAAAACATGGTAGTTACAACGATATTATGACTGTACTGCCAGCATAAGTGTGATTAGTTTGCCTATTATACTCCAGCATATATACTACTTCAATGCCACCACTAGCCGTGGTGGCCGAGTGGTTCGAGCAGTTGCCTGCGACGCAAAGGTCGCAAGTTCGAATCCCGACTGTACCAATGAGTTTTTCTGAACTTAAATACAGTGATTATTCACACCACGAGCTTTACGGTGAAGGAAAACATCGAGAGGAAACCTGCATACGTCTGAGAAGAAATTAAAAGGCGTATGTATAGCCGTGCCTGAGTAACGGCGATGGACTCGCCATCTGTCACGTTGGCACCTAATATACCTCTGGCGGAAAGTGGGTGTGTGGATATTACCTATACACCTCTACCTACCCCTTCGGGGACCCTTGTGGGAAGGCGTGAGGATATATTATATATATACTACAGGAACCCATCATAGGGTTGGCATCGCACATGCTTTATCTTAAGTATTGCTTGCATCTATAGGTTTAGTAACTGCTTGCCATCGGACAAGCCTTACGTATAGATAGCTAAGTTGTGAATTCATTTCGTATTACTCGTCTCTATTATTTATTGGCATGTTTGTTTAGGACTGCTCTGGTTGTTGGTCGCTAGTTGTGTGTTTACATTTTGGCACGTTTCAGTTCTAGTTCACCTTATTTATGTTATATAAATATATATATATATATATATAGACGACCATGATATATATAAATATATAACCTCACGCATTCCCATAAGGGTCCCTGAAGGGGTAGGCGGTAGGTGTATAGGTAGTACCCACACACCCAATTACCGCCAGAGATATATTTAGGTACCAACGTGACAGATGGCGAGTCCATCGCCGTCACTCAAGCACGACTATACATACGCCTTTGAATTTCTTCTCAGACGTATGCAGGTTTCCTCACGATGTTTTTCTTCACCGTAAAGCTCGTGGTGTGACTAATCACTGTACTTAAGTTCAGAAAAACTAATTGGTACAGTTGGGATTCGAACTTGCAAACTTTGTGTCGGAGGCTACTCGAACCACTCGGCCACGACGGCTCTTTATTACTTATGTTATATATTACAATAATAATATCCAATTAGTTTTACTTTATGAACTTGACGAACTATAAGTAATGATTTAACCCATCTCAAGCTCTAAGGTTAAAGACGTGCGGAAAGTTGCACTAGTCCGAAAAGTCCAAGGACGTTTGTACGCTCGTCCTTAAGGGTAAGAGACAGACTCGTCGCCTGTCACGTTGACACATACATAAATGTATTTCCGGCGAAAATTGGTCTAATCCTTTGAGAATCCCGTGATTAAAGTTATGAAGTTAAATAAAACGTATACAGATATCGTTGGCTGAACCATCTGACCCACAAGTTTTATTACAATTTGAATATTATAATTTGTAAGTCCATAATGGATAACAATTACTTTTTGAACCAAAACTTTTTAGATGTTCAGTGATTGATCGCCTTTTCTACTAGACTAATACATTTAAGCCCATTCGAATCTTGTAACTTTTTAAGCGAGCCTTTTTATACTAAACTAACACAATACAATGTGCTAAATTCGCTCATATTTTATGAGATACATGCAAAGTGAATTTTATAGTAGGTAGCCGAAGATGTGAATGCAGAATGGTTCAAGCGAACGCTGTGAATTTTTAATAATATAAAGAGTAAAGACCCTTGATGGGGAAGCGTGTGTAGGAAAATTTTGTGGCATGCCTTTTTACTCAAAGGCTTTTATTACGCACAAAATGGGGGCATGTAGAAATATTACACGAGCTAGAAAATACGTGTAAAAATTTACAACGTCACAACATATTATGGCGTTGAATTATTCGAAAAAATAATGGTTTTCTTTAAAAATAAAAGTGCATATCAGGAAGCTACGCCATCCTAATAGGTACACTAATATACACCTCCAGGCCTACCAACCTACCAAAATGCACAATAATTTGGTTTTAGTAAATGGAATATCTTTTTTGGAGCAATAGCACTAAGGGAACTGTATTTCAAGTGTTAAATAGTAGTCTTTGCTGAATTGTGCAACTACCGAAAAGGGAATCATCTGTATGCTAGGAAAACCATTCTCAATTTTCACTTCTCACTTTAGCACAATATGAAGCGAGCATGTATGAAGAGACTGATGAATGTAGACGAAGCGAAAGAGGTATATAAGTCTAGAGAGAACTGGCGCTCTATACTCTCTGCCTACCCCGTTAGGGACTTGGCGTGATGATATGTATGTATATATGTAAATAAAAAAATACCGCATTGACACATGTCAATAACCTTTTAAGTAGTCATATTGTGCAATTACTACTCCAGTCGGTTTATAAAACATAGAGACAATAAACATAACGTAATATGAAGTGTGGGTATCACCTTCAGGGCAAACTTTGTTAATGATAGCGTGTCAGTGAGCCCCTTTTATTGAATAGATCACGTACGGCACGTGTTTGATTAAGGGTCCGTAAGGGTCGCAATAGAAAGTGTAACACGTGTTACCTGAATATACGGTGCGGTAGGTCTAGTGATAAATTCGTGCATGTCGTACCGACACATTTGCGGTAAAAGCCGTCCCAAGGCAAATGAAAACTGACGTAACTTCGATTCAGACACGGTGCAAGATGTAGATTTATCTTCACACTATTCCACAAGGGTCCCCAAAGGGGTAGAAACAGGCGAGACAATACACACTTCTCACTGGAGATATATTAAGGTGCCAACGTAACAAATGACAAGTCTGTCTTCGTCTTTGGACCTTTCTTTAGGCGTCTTCGAATATCTCCTAATATATGTAGGTTCCGTCACGATGAAGCTTCCGATATCATAAATGAATATACTGAAGTTCAGGGAATACTCATTGGCATAGACCACCGCAATTAAATCCTCCATATTTGATATGAGTTCAATCCTGCAATCTTGAGTACATACATACATACATGTCATCACGCTTAGTCCCTCACTGAGTAGGCATAATGAAGAGCGTCAGTTCTCTATATGTGATTTAAACCACCAGCCGCCACGGCTCCTTTTTGACTTGTATTTAAAATAAAACAATAGAATAGGCCGCGACGCCTAGGTCACCACAGATGTACCTACGTACCTACGGACTACCTTTAAACATTTGGCAGCATTGCCACGCTGGGTAGCAATGCAAAATTGCCTCGGGATATCGATTTGGGACACATATTTTATCTGTAAGTAGTTAGTTTCAACTGTTTTTTATCCTCACGCCTTCCCACAAGGGTCCCCGAAGGGGTAGGCAGAGGTGTATAGGTAATACCCACACACTCACTTTCCGCCAGAGGTATATTAGGTGCCAACGTGACAGATGGCGAGTCCATCGCCGTTACTCAAGCACAACTATACATACGCCTTGAATTTCTTCTCAGACGTATGCAGGTTTCCTCTCGATGTTTTCCTTCACCGTAAAGCTCGTGGTGTGACTAATCACTGTACTTCAGTTCAGAAAAACTCATTGGTACAGTCGGGATTCGAACTTGCGATCTTTGTGTCGCGGGCAGTAAATATTGTTATTGTAAATAAAGTTTTAACATTTGGGCCAATGTGCTTGATTCGCAAAATGTTTTTCCACGGGAAGCTGCAATGCGTAATAATCTGGGTAACAACCGCCTAGGCAAACAAAAGTACCTAATTCCAAAATGTTCAACCTGTTTCTGGTAGCTTAAGCGATTAAACGTTGTATTAGTGAATAATGTTCTACTTTGCAAAGCAATAAGAAAGTAATAAACCCCCTAATGTACCAACAGTGGTCTCTAGAGAAAACATAATATAATTTAATAAATTTCTTACTTCGTACTGAATCACTTGTCCGTAATGTTTCCACAATATTCCTATAAATTAATGAAATTTGTACTTATGTAAAAGATGTTATTTCTGCGAGGCTTCAACAGACTCATCGCCGGTCATATTGACTATCTTGGGAGATGGTCTCTCCCTCGGGCTATGTTCGATTTTCAAACACTGAAACTCCCTCTATTAAACCAGAGACTCGAGAGGAATAGTTTTAAGAAACACAGCGCGGGCCATATCATGCTACCACCAACAATGGGCCTGCGTTACGCGAAAGTCACAGCCCCTCATTCTGTCAACCCACATGCCCAGGCATATTATATTAAAAAAACTTAAAAATCTTCAATACATGATGTAATTGAATAGAATTCTACAGCCCAGCTCAATTGGCCACTTTACGTATATTTTTTTACACAAACATTATAATTAATTGAAAACAATAAAAAAATGGAGTAGCTACTGAATAGAGTTCAGGCAGAGGATTATAGGTAGTACCCACAGACCCACTATCCACCAGAGATCTATTTTAGGTGCCAACAGGCGAGTCCATCGCCGTTACTAAAGCACGACTATACATGTACGCCTTTGTATTTCTTCGCAAACGTATGCAGGTTTTTACTCAATATTTTCCTTCACTGGGACGCTGGTGTTGTGACTAATCACTGTACTTACGGTCAGAAAAACTCTTTAGTGCAGTCGGAATTCGAACTTTCAATCTTTGTACAAGTGCTCGAACCACTCGGCCACCCGGCCATATTAGAAAAAGTACTTAAAAATAACAACATTGTGAAAACATATTTGCTTATTTAGACTTTACATAACAAAATTTACTGTATATTCCGTTCGCAGTACCTACTCAGGTGGAGATCCCTGGAGACCTTTGATATATTGACATTGTGTCCTGATTTACGACTGGCTATCTGTTATATATATTTCCAATACTGTATACCGTACCTTCGTACAACAATAAAACTCATAACATTTGATGGCATTCACATTTCCTGCATTGTTTCAGAACTTGTCCCTTTGTTGTTCTATTTCATTTGTTTGTTCGTGAGCGGAATAGATGACAAAAGACCACAACCGGCTCTGGGCAAAATCCTTTCCTGTTATCCTTCTCGCTTTCCAATGAATGGTAGTTAATAGCTGCGGTTTTTCCGCAGGTTGTCATACTAATTATATATATATCGGATAGCGTGAACGGAAACAGAAATAATTTTGCCTGAATCCTGTGGCTCTACCTAACTCTATATCTAGCTATCATTAATTATCCGAAAGGTAACGTTTTGTATATTTTAATCGTTAACCAGTTCGTTGTTCGCAACCTTTTAGTTTTTATGGAGAAGTTATTTCCATAAAATATAGCTTGACTCTTACACTTACTCTTACTCTTACTTAACTCTGTACATTTTTTTGACAGGTATTTTAGCAAGAACTCGCTAGAAACTGACGGTACAAAGGCGCTGGACTACAGTCACATAGTCTTATTTGAATTGCTTTATACCTTATTAATCCTTCTCCTTATTCATCCTCCTAATTATCCCGTATATAAGGTACAATTTGTAACGTCACACCATTACAAGTACAATATTCTCAGTAGGTCCGCCTTACAATTTCCACACTGGTGGTCCTCACTATTTTTATAACTGATCAGGGACAAAACACGTTCCGATGACTATCTATTTAAAGCAGCGAGAAGCAAAGAGCTAATATATATACCACTTCTTCGCATAACTGAACTTGCAATAAATGTCGCAGAGAATCCCATAATTTTGTTCACCAACATAAAGGCAACAAAAAATATCGGCAACAACGTGACGTAGTTACAACTTCTCTCCCCAGAGACCAGCGTTTATTCGGAGACCATAAACA
>JACCPG010006513.1:0-13637 GCA_016069955.1 Drepana arcuata | reverse complement strand
TCACAGGCGGTCTGCATTTTAAAGTTAACATTCACAGATAACAATAACAAAGAACAGACGATATTGCGGAAAGGACTATCTCTGGAATTATTATTCAGTTCCAAATGACAATTCCACTGTAACTACTTGTCATATTCATCTTATGTACCTATAGGTATTTTTTCTACCCAAAATATAATTAAGTTGTACCTACATACGTTCCATAGATGAAACGCTATGTAATGCGGATTAATGCATGTATTTTTGATTAAAATGACAGCTGTCACTGAAATTTTGCAATGGTACGAACGCTTTCATATGACAGCTGAATTTGATTTGGCGCGATTTTCTGAACGCGCTCGTATCATTAGAGCAGTTTTCTCAGAACATCGCATTTGAAAACTTGTGGCCCATTATAGCTTTCGGACCCTATAACTTCTGTCGAGCGACTTTAAAGGGCATTCAAAGGCTAGTACAGTTATGCTCGAAGACATTGCGGCCATTGTAATGTTAATCTGAATGGTTACCAGGCACGTTGCGCAATGTATTGACATGACGTAAGGTCGATGCACGCTTTAAGGCGTTTTCCAGTAAATAGTCAGCTGTATGTTTCTAGAATGCTTGACGAAATCTAGCGATGCCCGATTGGTTCTTGAATGGCAGAACTAAGTAAGTAGGTAGTGTTGAACGTATTGAATACCGCACCTATTCAATAAATTTAAATGGCAACCTATCATGTATTTAAAATTATATACTATTAATATTCGGATTTCGGTTCGGTTAGAAATTGATACATACATTACATTACCTCAAGTCGATGAGCAAAAGATATTCCCTTCCCGGTGTATAGAGGGAGGTTGTTATACCTACGTACCTTTACCTAATGATGTATGTTGTTTAATTCGTGGACCATTGGTATTTATAGAAGACAATAAGCGTGTGTTAGGGAAGGGTAGATAAAATTACTCGTGAGGTATATATAGTGTCATCCACGCAGAGGTGCCTCACCAATTTCTAGTCGAGGGGGTCACGGGATGCAGCGAGTATGGACCGACTCTATTAATTGTAGTGTGCGTGTGCACTCATAGGTAATCGGTATGTCCCGGTATTACTTAAACATTAGTGAAAGGTAGCACAATTACACAATAAACTATAAGGTTGAATAGTGGGGCGCGTCTTCGTGGATGGCACTATCTATAGCTAAGATTAAAACGTTATTAGCTCTCGTAGCACATTACAAATATGCTATACCCACGTGCAAACTAAGTAGTTACTCGCTTAATTAATTCCCATAGAGCAGTTCAATAAAGAGGCAGTTAAGTGTCGAGTGGGAGTAGTACAAAATATTCATACATACCCATGTATGATGGTCATAAACATGGGCAACCGTCATTCTTCGATTTCGGATACAATGATTGAAGTAGAATATCAGTTCCCGTGGCAACTTTGGCTTTGGCGGCAAACAGAACTCATGATCTGTCAAATATCCAGTATAATATTTTAATAACAATAATAAAAAATAAATACCTGGGACAATTCCACACAAACTGACCTAGTCCCAAATTAAGCAAAGCTTGTGTTATGGTAACTAGACAACGATATATTTACTGATATAGATGGATATAAACATAAATACATAGGACATCCAAGACTAAGGTACAAATACTCGTGTTCATCACACAAATATTTGCCCCCAGCGGGATTCGAACCCGCGACCTGAAGTTTCGCAGTCAGGAGCTCTAACCACTAGACCGGACGGTCGTCGTTTTTTATCTGAAGCAGCAAACAAGCATAAACACTACGATACCAGGAGTAGTACCAGTGTTGCCAGCTCTCCAGAGGAACACGCTCAACGTCTAGTACAAACAAAAAAAAAAAGTCGTAACCCATTTGGGTAGGTTATATATGTTATGTTCTAGATAACTTAAAATAAAGTAAAAGTCAGGTCAAATCGAGGGTAAATTTTTTTTTATACCACAAAAGTGGCAAACAAGGATACGGCCCACCTGATGGGAAACGGTTACCATAGCCTATTTACGCTCACAATACCGAAGTATCACTTGCGCGTTGCCACTCTGTGTTCGGAGAGTTATATTATCACAGTGAGAGTGTTAGGCATTTAATCGATGTATTTTATATGATTTCAGTAGTAAACTATTGGATTAGGAATCCAGCCATTAATCGAAGGAATTTTCACTGTTTTCAATCACATAAATGTCATCAAGAATGCAATAAGCCAATATTCGCAGCCCAGGTACAATCTGAAGAAAGAGCGTTGTAGTAGCTTACCGATTTTGAACTGCATTTCCAACTAGTTACGAGTGATTATATACAGCAGCGACCTTATCACCTCGTGGTCAGGTTTCTTTTTAAACACCTACATATTGAGGAAATGCCGTTGTTATATTGTAAACTTGATTAGCTTCGATTACCTACATCAATTGATTGATAAATCAACCACATATGTACCACGATATATATATCACGATAACATTTATTTGTGGGAATGTACGAATACGACACCCAAACAACCCTTTATACATATTTTAAGTGGACAAAGCAAAAACTGGAGGTGACATTACCCTCCAGTTTTTGCTTATTCTTAAGAAAGTATGTATCTATTTCTATTCACTTTGCTTACCACGATCTTGCCCAGGAACTTGGCGTGATGCTATCAAAACAAATGAAAGTTACTGGTCAGCAGTCCCTTACCTAGAAACCGACAGACTAGGTCCTCCTTTGGGTTCTTACTAGCGTGTGTATGTGTAGAAAATTGTACGGAAATTCATCGTTATGAGGCATTTGATCTATTATGCCTTCAGGCTTAACTTTCTACAGACATAAACATTGATAAAGCGATTGCGTTGAAGTCCCTGGCATTCCTACAGACCATTACTAGTGATGAATGCTCGAGCGAAAGTCGAAGCCATATTAAGATAATGATTCGTGGTAGGTAGTGCTTTCATCTTGGACAATATTGCTTAGAAAAGCTCTTTATAACGACAAATAAAGTCAAGAGAGTAGGATCAAGAGATATCGCTTATTGTTAGTGAACACACAAAAATAACAAAAATAATATGCTAGCTATTGCTTCACCCACCTGGCAAAGCCGACTTAGGATCTTTCTTCAGGTCGCCTTGTTCCTCGCCCCTCGCCTCCTCCAGAGCCACTTCGGCTACATCCTCGCACCTAACGTCACGGACCAGCACTATCACGCATAAACACACAAATATGATCCTTATCAACTCACGCATTTTCATATTTAAACTTTAACCAAATTAAACGTCATTAAACCCCATTTTTCGATCGACGATCGAGAATACGGTAATTAAATCGTTGAACAGTCACATTTTCGCTTATTCTGTGCGTCTCAGAAAACTTCATTCAATGACATTCGTGTACCCACACATCAGCATTGTTTAGAAAACACACATCCACTGTTTGTAATTTTGTAATTATTAGTTTTTTTTTTCACATTATAACTCCACAAGGATGCGACACTACGGCATTGATGATTATTATATGTAGGCTGTGGTAAAAATGTCGTAATATTTTTCGATACGTTTTTAATTTGAATACGGACGACACGCGCGCCTCTCAGCGTAGTTAGAGCGTACTGCTGGGCGAATGTCAATGGTGGGGTGTCTGCCCCACTCTGCGTATGCGCACATCAATGGGCGATGCGAACAGCAATAACATGACATGGGATTCTATTCCAATTCCATTCCAAGGGAGAAGGAACTGCAGTCGAATTAGGGACATCTGTAATTAGATACTATGTTTTAATAAAAATCATCTCAAAATCGAAAATACTGTATAAGTCGCTTTATTAGAAAACATAATTGCTTTGCTATTAAGTTATATATAAAACTAGCTGTCCCACCCACCTTGGCTTGGGTAAAAAACTAAAGAATAAAGGCTTCTGAAATACAATTGCAGCGCCATCGACCTGGTTCAACCGTCCACCACCGTCCGTGCACCGTCCACGGATCCACACAAAATAACATCCAAAGCGGTCCAGCCGCTTAGGAGGAGTAAGGTGGCAAACACACGTACATAATAATTATATGTATTAAGATAAGTTATATATAAGGATTATAAAGGACAAAAAATAGACGCAGGCCAAATTAATTAAAAAAAATACGTGGGTACTTGAATGATATAGGATAGACAACTATTTGTAAAGTAATTATGGTTATTATTTTAAAGAAACCCGTATTAAATATTTATTCACTGACTAATCACACCCATTTCCATGAAAATGCAGATTTACTATTCATACATACAGATTTATTTAGTCTTTTGTCTTCTATAGGTACACATCATTATACTTTTCATACATTAATTCTTATAACTAAATTTGAAGGTATCTTCACTTCGTGAAAACATCTTCACGCCTTTCCATAAGGGTCCCCGAAGGAGTAGGCAGAGGTGTATGGGTAGTACCCACACACCTACTTTCTGCTATAGATTGTAGAAGCCAACATGACAGATGGCGAGTCTATCGCTGTTACTCAAGCACGACTATTAACATAAGCATTTCATAAGCTTATTCAAAAGCTTCCTCGTGTTTTCTTTCTCTAAAGCTTGTGTTGTGACCAATCACTGTACTCGAGTTCAGAAAAACTCTTTGGTACAGTCGGAAATCAAACATGCAATATTTATGTTGCAGTCAACTACTTGAACGGCCGCCACAGCATACTCTCAAAGTATAAAGCCATTGTGGCCGAGAGAACCAAATAGTTGACTGCCTGGTGGGAAGGTGTGAAAACATAAATATAATACTTTGAGTATACACACCATACAAATTGTGGGGTTAAGCAGAGACTGCCAGTTCTCTAGAAAAATCTTTACATTACACAAAACTTTTGGTCAACAAGTGCATAACTTCCCTTTGTTTGGATAACTCTTCAACCCATTAACTGACTTTCTACTAGATCCTATCAGTCTGCAATTGAAATGTTGAAAACAAAACAATTGTAAACTTATATAAGATATTTATCAATATCTTCATTATCCAAAATCACCATACTTTCTTTTTTATTAATCTTAACAAGATGTGCCACAATAGCCTGCATGTGTTTCAACTTCTTCTTGAGTCTGCGTTTTGCTTGCCACATCAGGTTTATTTTCTTCTTCCTGTTTTCAGCTATCACCTCCAGTCGCCTTACTGCATACTTCAATTGGATGGTTTCCTCAGAGTCTGTAGGTCTTATATCAATTATTGGTAAAACTGCGATTGTCGGTGCTGGCTGTTGGCATATCTGGAAGACATATTGATTGATTAGGATATTAAATATTACAGTCATCTTCCACCTCTTTATTCCTGTGTAAATCAGTTATGTACATCCTTTCTACACTACCATGTCCAAACCAATGTAACATGCCTTGCTTTAACTTTACAATCACACCTACATTATGAATCTTCATTCATTGTGTATTTGATCCATAAAAAGATTTACAGTGTAACTAATATGTTACTCTAGTATATAGTGTTCCTTAAACTAAGTACCTCAACCTTCAACCTTTGTATTCATAAAAAAAAATCTCATCAATTCATTGTGATCCCACAGACCAAGTTGATATTTGTGACTATTTCCAAACTTTATAGACTATGGAAGGTACTTACAGATATGTTTACAGAAGGTATTGCATTAAGTGACAGTCTTCGTAAGCCTCCCTCAGTCAAGTAGAAATCAGTGACACCAAAATGTTCCGAACACACTGCACTAGACGTAGTAGCAGTCCAGCTATGCTCTCTATTTATCATCTGAGTCCACATTTTTCGTCGTTCTTTGTCTCGTGGAAACCTATGTTATTAACATCCAGTCTGTATTTAGTAATTCGAAGAGGGTTTGCTGACATGTACACAAATATAGCTGTGATAAAAAGTAGCGAATTAAAATAATTGTAGTTCTACAAACAGAAAAAGATTACTGTTCCTACGATTAGAGAACTGGCGCTCTGCTACTCTGCCTACATAAAAATAATTTTAGTTTAATCATGCTTTTCATGGGCCTTGTTTATGTAATGCGAAAAGCTAATTTAATCCACACGGAAAAAGCTTACCTGTGGAACGTAATCCCATCTTTGTTTTTCGATATCTTAGCTGATGTGTTCTTGCAATTCGTAACAGAACAACTAACCATAGTACTATTTATTTAAACGACAGAAGTGTGTTCATCATTCATTTACATAAATATAATAACATACAACGTTCATTATTAATGAAATAAATATTTGCTCATGCGCTCAATCGATAAAATTCAACACGACAACACAACAATAACATTATCAAATCAAACAAACATTCCATTCCATCTCCGTCCATTAAACTGAGTATTAAACATATACCACAGACTAGGTGTGCTATGGCGTACCACAGATTAATGAATCGCAAAAAGCGCGGGAATAAAGAACCATCATTTACACACAATACAAGGTTTTAAAATATCTTCCTCGTCCTTCATAGATAGATATAAATACTAGCTTATGCCCGCGGCTTTGCCCGCGTGGGGTTCGAAAAAGTAGCTTTGGTGATTTTCCTGCTAGAATCGGTTCAGCCGCTATGCCGTGAAAGAGCATTATAATATAATTACAGATACATATAATATAAGAACATTGAATTATTCAGGAATAACAAAAAAAGTAGCTTAGGTCCTATTCCTAGGTATAAGCTATCACCATTTCAACTTTCAGCCAAATCGGTTTTGCCGTGAAAGAATCGCAAACATCCAAACTTACAAACTTTCACATTTATAATATTAGTAAGAAGCAAGATACCTATATATATTCATACCATAAAGATATTAGCTTGTGGTATCTTTTATTTACTATACAACGGTGTTAGTGGCTAATTTTGTGACTTGGACTTTAGCCATTTTTAGGACAGTTTTGGTAGAATCTTCAAGCCTTCCCACACAATTCCCACAAAGGTTTCGGGACCCTTACCGCCAGAGATATATTTTGGTGCCAACGTGACAGATAGCGAGTCCATCGCCGTTACTTGATCATGACTATGTCATATATACGCTTTGAATTTCTATTCAAGCGTATGCAGGTTACCTACAATGAGGTTTTACCTATCGATGTTTTCCTTCACCGCAAAGCTCTTAATGTGAATTAACTTCAGACTTAACCTAACTTTACTTAATTTCAAAAAAGCTCGTTGGTAGGTACAGTCGGGATCTGAGCTTGCAATCTTTGTGTTGCAGGCTCAAACTACTCGAACCACTCGGCCACCACGGCTCTTTAATTTTGTAATTCTTTATTAAATTATTAAATGTGGCGCTGGACCAACAAAAGCATTTTTCAGAAATAATCAAATTCAAAAATTTCAAGCCTACAATCCATAAGAATATAAGATGGAAAGGGTAGTTTAAAACCTAGTGTAAGGTACCTTCATTGTATGTCACTGTTAATAAAAGAATATCTACTTATGTAGCTTGTATATTGAATGACGAACGAAATATTAATATAATGATTGCAAATGCTATGAATTAATAGCATAATACCTTGGGCATTGCATACTTTTTAAAGCTAAATAGTCCCACGTGTCGTGTCATCCATACTATGTTATTCAAAACGTAATTACCGTGTCTCCCATCTATTTCACGCCGATCGCGATCTAATGGCTTTATCATTTTTTAACGGGACCGACAGGGCAGGGGTGTGACTAGCCCGCCCTCGTTTCAAGGTGTATAATAGAGACATCAAATTAGATGTTTTAGAACACATACAAATTCGATATTTCGGTTGATAATTTTGGCATAGTGCCGTGCATAAACGACTTATCGATAAAAAATATTGCTTCTTATTATTGCCTAACTTCAAACAATACAAAATCTTAATGTTAATTTACAAAAAAAATTGGTTTATCTGACTATCCCACAAATAAAATAAGCTCAGCTTTGTTCCGACGGATTTCAATATAAAGCTTGACGCGTTACGTAGGAATTCGTTATAAGATATTTAGTTGTAAAAGTAAGTAGAATTACTTTGGCGTTCATAATTAAGACAGTTTATATGTATATTGTTGTTCAACAAACTGTCACCCTGGGCTTTCCATGAAGCCAAACTCTTAAGAAAGAACATAAAGCATCCCTAGACTTCACTCCTAATGATCTAGCTAAAGGTATAATTTCGAAATGTCCTGAAACTCACTTTTTCGGACTCAAATTGTTATCTTGCTTCCCAAAAAAATTGAAAAACAATTCCACCTAAAAGGATCCTTACAATAACTGTTATAAAGCGAAGACAGACGCCTAGAATTTAAAAATTTACACCGCTGCGGCGACGTGTCACAGTCGTAAAATCTATAAGCACGTTTTTTGTATATTCAGGGGTTTGAAGAAGTGGGGAAACAGTATAAATAGTAATCGGAATAGAATATCTTCCCCAGTGTCTACACATTCATATTTCGAGACCATTCAAAATGATTAAAAACTTCCTCGACAGTCTGGAAAATCCAGAGCGTCCATTACTTGGACCCAATTATTGGGCTTTAAGGAAAATGGGGCTACTTTTGCCTAACAATAAGCTCGGCAAAATGTGTTACATTTTAATGCATGAATTAGCATCTTTCTTCGTATTTACACAGTTCATTGAGTTATATGTAATACGATCGGATTTGGATCTCGTACTGATCAACTTGAAAATATCCATGCTGAGTGTCGTTTGTATCATTAAAGTCAACACGTTTTTATTTTGGCAAAAGAGTTGGATAGATGTAATAAACTACGTGAATGAAGCCGACAAATTTGAAAGAGAGACTTCAGGTGCAACTTGGAACAAAATAATATCCAAATACACCAAATACTCCCGCCGCATGACGCACCTCTACTGGATGTTGGTGTACACTACATCTGTGACGGCAGTGGCTACACCTCTCATTACATATCTATCGTCGCCGACTTTCCGAGAGAACCTACGCAACGGTACTGCGAATTTCCCACATATCTTCAGCTCTTGGATGCCTTTTAATAAGAACAAACCCCCCGGCAATTGTATAACGATCCTGTGGCACACTGCTATTTGTGCATATGGAGCTTCAATAATGTGTGCCTACGATACCACGGCGGTGGTCATTATGGTTTACTTCGGAGGAAAGCTTGAGCTGTTAAGAGAGAGATGTAAACAAATCTGTGGAGAGATTAGTAATAGCAGCGGTGATAACGCCGAAGAGTTTTCTCGTTCCATTGGGCAGTTACATCACATACATGCGATGCTTATCAAGTAAGTTTAACCGATACTAATATTTAATATGTATGTTCTTCTGTAACAAAAGAGTAAGACACTTGTCAGTTTATCTAATGATATCATTTGTTTCCGTCCAGAGCCGTCTCCTTGACCTCTTCATACGATACAAAAGCTATCATCTCTTTCACTTGTTTTGAGTTAGTTGTTTTAGCTCTGTTTCATACTCGCTTCCCTTCCAGTACCCATGATATTTATATGTACCTTACGGTAGTAGCTAGTTACCTGGTATTATACTCAGCTGTACTTGTATTATAATCATCATAATAAGATTCCACGAGGAACCCATTTCATTACACAGTTGCTGATTTTCAAACAACTACCATACTAAGGTATCAATCAGGATAAAATTATTCCTAAAGTTTCGTGTTACATTTTGTATATAATATAGACTCGTACGTAATCTATTTTGATATGTTAAAGATATACCATTCCAAACACGAGCCTTACCTTTGCAATAGTTCATAGCATACATCATAAAGAATAACACACTACTTATACTATCACTTTAACAATAAAACTATATTAAAGTGAAGACAATGAAATATAGAGACAGACACCAAATATTCATCCCAAAAACACCTTTGTCTTAACCCAACCAGTGCAAATAGGAAAATTGAAATAAATAAGACTGAAAATCCTGTAAACAAACGAGGAATCTAAAAACAGATTGTTCCAGGTGTGCTATAACTATATTTATATGATATTCCTATTTTTTTTATACCACGCGGGCAAACAATCATGCCTGTCCGGTCCGGTCCGGTCCGCCTGATGGTAAGCGGTTACCGCCGCCCATGGACGCTTGCAACACCAGGGCCCGCGCGCTGCTGATCCTGCAGGGCTCTTTTCACACCTTTCTTGAAGAACTCCATCCTGTGGGATGCTTTCCATCTCCAGGGAAAAACTCAACGAGGAGCTCATTCCACAGCCATATTCCAACATTCACATAAACCCATCGCCACTCGGGCGTCCTGATTCTCACAGTCACATGAGCATATGCAGCTCCATTAGAGCTTCATTCCATACATATATAACCACAATGGTCAATCCTTCTTCATAGTCTCGATACGGGTGTCCGTTGCATGCGGTCGTCACGTGTGAAGATATTTTAATGTGCGCAAGCATTCGAAAAGTTTATACGTGTCGAGTGTAGATTGACATCCAAAACCCTTCACATGCATCCAGGTAGAAATTAGCAGGGGTCGTAAGGTCGTATGAAAGATCCAGTAGAAAATTGGATATATATCAGTATTATACAAAGGATCACAGCCAAAAAAACTGCTCCTGTAGAGCACGAGCAAGAGCAGTTTATCCGAGCAAAGGATCGATATGTTGTATTCCTGTTTTACATTTGTTACACTGTTTGTTGTTTGTACACTGTTTACCCAAACGTAACTAAGAAGAGTTTCATTGGGTAAAATTAGTCTTATACGTTGCTAGCGTAACGCCGGTTGCCATCAGTTGGACCCAATCCAATTGGTCCTTTGCTACCTAGGTACATTACAACAATACAAGCCTCGCGTTTTTGCTAGATCCACATAGACACTATCCTATTCATATAGATATCCAGGAATCGTAGTGACCGTTTTGCACAAGACATAATATGCAGTTTCAAGATACGAACTCTCGAATTTTTTTTTTTTTATTTATTTATTAGGGTTTCCAACAAGAAATACACAAAACTTTCTTTACAACTATGATATAAACAATTTTTTGTGATTCCTCAATTACAGGAAACCACAGCATGCATGAAAAACCTTAGAGCTAAAAACATAAATTTAAAAAAAATGTGTTCGTAATAGCTAACAATTTGTGAATTTTAAATTTAATTAATGTTAAGTAGGTACCTCTAGGTAGGTAGGTAGATAAGTGCAATTATCGTCGAACCACCATCTATAAGTCACCATCGTGAGAATATCAGCATTCTCTTGAAAAATCTACAATGACTTCAATGTCGTACCTAAAAACGGCGGCAGATTCGCTACCTAACTAAATATTTAATGGCCGCAAAAAGTCAGGTCATGACCTCAAGAAAATCGCTTATAGAATAGGTACCTACAGTCGCAGTTTATAAAAATAATCTCATAAAATTTCAACACTTACAGACACTACCTACTTACCTGTTCATTGACCCAAATGCGATCAACCTTAAATGTCATAAATATGCGCTTAATATTAATAGTAAATCATCCATAGCAGTTAATTTTCGCTTAAATATCCGTCATCATTATATCTCAACTTGCATCTCCATGTTTTTCAGATAACGTACTATTAACGCGAACTTTGTATACAATTACAGGCAGTTGGTTTAGTTCTACCTATACTTTGGTATTCGATCATTAGCGAATTAAATACCAAGGTAACAAGATACGGTATTTACTTACGTTTGGATAATAAACGTAATTAAATTAAAAACTTAGGAGCTAAAGATAATATCGAATGATATAGTGTAGGCGCAAAAAATATCGACATTTCTCCCATCCCTCTAACCATCGAAGTAGCCGCGTAGTTAACGGACAAAATAATAATTAGGTGACTAGGTTGTGTGTTCACAATGACTATTATTTGTTGCAGACATTCGAGGCTTTTCAACTCACTGCTGTCACCTGTAATGTTGTTCTATATGGTGATATGTTCCATAATGTTGTGTGCGAGCGCTTATCAACTGACTGTAAGTAACATTACTTTGCCAGTTTCTTGTACATATTTACTTTTACACCAGCAGAGTAGACCAACCGTTAGTTAGTGCTGGCCTACTCACAAGCATGCGTCTAGGTAACTAACCCAAATGTTACTAGTGCTTCTATCAATGCTATAACACGAAACACTAAGATAATCTGGAACCTTTGGATATTCGCTGACACGACACCTAGTAGGATACGTCCAAACACCAGGTGCTCAATGAGTCCCACGAAGAATAATAACATACCTATATAAAAATACAAGATATTTTTGTTAAAAGTGCCGCCTGCGATGTCGAGATTGCGTGTTCAAATCCCGGCGTCTATACTAGTGAGATCTGTTCTGAACTGTACACTGTAGAGTAGGTAATTCAAAGGTGTACCTATCGTCAGTCGTGCTTGATGGCTACAAGCTTGCCATCTGTCACATTGACACCTATATATGTAGGTATATATTATATCTGGCCGAAATGTTTTATTTCAACTGTCTTCTTTCGGTGTCGGTTATGGAATGGTTTGAATATAAAGAGCTTACGAGACTCCTTACAATAAAGCGTTATAAAATAAAACTTATTTTTGTTCCACAGTCAGTAACTAGCGCCGCTGAAAAGCTGCTGATGGCCGAATACTTGGTGTTTGGCATTTTACAATTATTTTTCTTTTGTTGGCACAGCAACGATGTGTTGATCAAGGTGAGAAGATACCTACTATTTTAAAGTAGGTACTTTAAGTCATTACACATTATTAGTCGGTACTTCGACGAAGTAGGTATACTTCGAGTAATAATGAGTACCTAATGTCAAAATTACTACGTATAAGACCAGAAGCGAAAGAGGTCTGTAAGTCTAGAGAGTAATGGCGCTGTCTGCGTGATATATGGATGTACCTATGTATTAAAGCAGGACACCGATTTGTCATCTTTTTAAGACCAATAACACAATTTTAGAACGACAATGTCATCCTCGGTCCTTACGAAAGCAAATGGTGGGCCGCCACGCTTCGCCAACGGAAAGATATCCTTCTTCTAGCCGGACAACTGCGCATCAAGAACGAATTCACCGCCGGGCCCTTTGCCAGCCTCACCCTGCCAACGTTTTTAACTGTAAGTCAAATAGGTACTTGGATCAAATTGGAACACTAACACTAGTCTACACTAACATTACTGCTAATGTTACGATAATAATATAGAAATTAAACTTGTTTGTTAAGAAATTGTTGGTTGATATTACATGCGAAGTGCGTGTAATATATTAACAAACAAAATAACAATATTTTTTTTCATAATCTGGCTGTTTGTTCCGGCCAATCTCCGAAACGGCTCGACCGATTTTGACGGAACTTTCAAACTTTGATGTTTCTTATAATATTCTGTACATATAATCAAATTTGACGCGGGTGAATCCGCTGGGCTAGGGAGGGACTTGGTGTGTTGATATTTTTTTTTTATACAACTAGAGTGGCATACAAGCATACGGCCCACCTGATGGGAAACGGTAACCGTAGCCTATTTACGCTCAAGATACCGAAGTGCGGTACCTTGCGCGTTGCCACTCTGTGTTCGGAGAGTTACAGTGTGTTGGTAGCATAATGGGTTTAATCCCTCTGCTTCCAACACAATGTAACAATCCTCCCCCCTTCCCAAGGAGCTCATTTCTGGAAACCTTATTCACCGCGTAGGAACACAACACAATATATTGTGTTATTTGGCTACGGACTTCTATA
>JACCPG010006508.1:0-37384 GCA_016069955.1 Drepana arcuata | reverse complement strand
GTAAATGACTGAACCGATTTTATGGATTCGAGAACGGCTTAGATCCAGAATTTCACCCGATAGGTGGCGCCACTGAATCCGTAGTTTTTATTTTTTTCACCCAAGTGAAGCTGGGCGGAACACAAGTTATTTATAAATTGTGAGTACAAAAAATATTAAAACATTTGCTTAAAATTGCAAATTATATAAACGAGATAACCTTACTAAAGTTAATCCGCCTATATAGGTAGAAAAGTAATGATTTTGAATATTCGATGAGAATGTGTGAGGTCATAAACTTTAGAGGTCGAGGTCAGACCGCGAGCCGTGGGAACTGCACACCGGGTCGTGGGAACGCACTCTTATTTAACTTTGAGATGGTTCGAGTTGACAGGCAATTTGAGACTTAGGGACCTTTTGAAAAAAAATTAAGCCACTTTATTTTAGGCAGCCCATATAGGCCTGATATAGACATACTAATTCCAGCATCTATCTATCATCTTAAACTATTCAAACAGCAGTCTGGAAATTTCACTTTTTGATAAAGATTTTTTATTCTGAATGAAATGTCTGAGCAAAAATAGCAACCACTAATTTAAAATCGATTAAAATTACTTTCAAAAATATTCCGTTATAAAGTTAATTTAAAATAGCCGTGATGGTCGAGTGGTTCAAGTAGTTAGAATATAGCAAGTTGGAATCCAATGAGCTTTTATTAACTTTGCTGTTTCTTTAGCACGATTATACATAGGTACCTCTTTGAATGTCTTCTCAAACGTAAACAGGTTTCCTTACGTTGTTTTCCTTCGCCGTAAAGCTAGTGGTGTTAGCTCACAAATGTAGAAAGAATTCGTTGGTGCAGTCGCAATTCGAACTTGCAATTCATTTGTTGCTGGGGCCTTCTCGAACTACTCAGCACGACGACCGCATAAATAAATAATATTAACGATTATACACCTATATTTACATATTTAAATTTTTTTTTACCACACCTAGTAAGAAGCGAATAAAAAAAAACAAATAATGTGACATTGCTATCAATTTTGTGCGACCTTGCATTGGACATGCAAAAAACCAACTGTATTAGTAAACACATTATCAGCTAGCATATTTTAGGCTCTAACTCCTAATCTCAAAGTTGAATTTCGAATGCAATCTCGTAAATTCATAATTTCCTATTAGTTTGCCTCGATTCCCACAAGAAATCCTTCTCATGGGAATGAAATTTTGTGGGAATTATTCGCATATTTTAGGGGGGACTGGCGCGTGCCTTTGGGTTTACCGTTAAATAAGCGGAAGGGGTTTACTTACTGCGGATTATGTATTCATTATATTAATGGAAGCTATGAGAGGATTTCCGCACAATGCACTAGCGTAGTCCCGCGATTTTACCAGCCATTTAATAAAAAATACATGCTTCGGATTCATCACTTGGTGTTATGGCGAGATGCAAAATGGCCTTCCCTTGCTCAAAAATGTCGTTATCCTATGCATTTTTTTTTATTTTTAGTACTTGAATAATACAGAAGTCTAGAATGTCGACTCGCCTCGAGTGAGGACAAGTGAGTCTATCGTTATTCTCAAACACTATTTCTTTATCTTTGATGCAGGTTTGCTCTTGATGCTTTCCTTCTCCGTAAAGCTCGTGGTATGATTAATCACTGTACCTAAGTGCAGAAAAACTCATTGGATACAATCAGAATTCGAACTTGCACTCTTTGTATTGAAAGTGATTCGAACCTATCGAATTCCACGCCTTATTACCACCTAAATACGGAAAATAAAGGCGACTAAAGCTTGAGAAACCCGACGATATTAACCCATATCCTTTAATAGTTTCCCAGGGTTTCAGATCCGTGTGAACTCCTTTGACTCAGGTATTAGGGGAACATTTAATTTTTTGCTCTGACTCGTCAAGTGAGGTCAACCGTTTCTTTCCCATGGGACGACATAGTTTCCCATGAGAACCGCACGAAATGTGGGAATTATATCATTCGTGGGAGTTGAAATAGAGCGTTGGCGACCATTGGAACACTTACCCTAGTTTTTCAACGTATGCGTGCCTTGTTTGCATGTTAATACTGCCGTGTATAATTTAATTAGTTTTATAGATATGAATTCTATTGTGATGGGGCCTTGGTAAAGTGGATTTTTGAATTTTTTATTCAAATTTGTAATATAAAAAAAAACCGCGTTTTACTGAATGCATATGGTATGTATACAAGTGCTGTGGTGGCCGAGTGGTTCGAGCAGTTGCCTGCGACGCAATGGTCGCAAGTTCGAATCCCGACTGTACCAATGAGTTTTTTTTAACTTAAGTACAGTGATTAGTCACACCACGAGCTGAACGGTGAAGGAAAACATCGAGAGGAATCCTGCATACATCTGAGAAGAAATTAAATGGCGTATGTATAGTCAGTCGTGCTGGAGTAACGGCGATGGACTCGCCATCTGTCACGTTGGCACCTAATATACCTCTGGCGGAAAGTGGGTCTGGGTATTACCTATACACCTCTGCCTACCCCTTCGGGGACCCTTGGGGGAAGGCGTGAGGATATATTATTATTATATAGTTACAAACAATTATTTGAACAATGTACCTACGTGACGAAGCATGACCTTGCCCAATACTAGACCTCAGGTGCAATGGGATGTTAGTAAAATTCCCAAGAGCCTGTTAACCACGCAAATGCGCATGTTTTAGGACCGTGCAATGTGCAAGCTATAAATATAGCATTCTTTTGTTCCATCGACAAACGTTTGTCGTTGCAAACAACCAACATTGGACTGGCGCAAACGTTTGTGTTTTGAGTGTAATCTACTTGTGTTGTGTACTTTCTCGCTTTGATTATAAATGCAAAAGCGTGTGATTTTATATTTTTTTATTTCAAGATATAGACATTTTCGTTTCTAGCCATGTTGAGCTAAAGCAGTCTTATTCAGAAATGCCTAACTGATACACGTATATGTAAGATGTCTATAAAACTGTCACCTTTGCATATCTTGTGAATAGTAAAGCGTTAGCACTGGATAAATTCCTTATTTACATTAGACTTCCCGATAAAATATGGACCGAACAGCACGTGACTAGCGTGTAAGCTATATGCCTTTCCACCAATATTGTAGTTTTACCATCTCTGTATACAGAATAACATTATTTGTTTGCAATACTCCCTACGTAATTATACCAGTAAATTTTATTTTTGTACTTTATATATGTATTTTTTTACATTATTATTTTGATCTGTATACATATGTATAAAGGTATTTAAGGCTTGTACTTATGTACAATTATTTAATTCATATATCATCGTTTGGAAAGCATTTAATGGAGCAATTAATTACGATTGTTGTTTTAATTACGATATTCTGTTATCAAAAGCTCGAGAAAGGCACGACCAATTACCATGTTTCTTTTGTGAAATTGGCAAGGACACTTGGAAAATAGGCTCCATAAGAAATATGTTACATTATTTCCATATTGTGTCTGCGATCTTCCTATATCTACCCATTTGTCATTACATCAAAGTATATATATAATATATTGATACGCCGCTTCTAAAATCCCCCTTAGAATTTCCCATAATATTTTTTCCTATGTGAAATGCACGTTTCTCATGACTCATTTTACTTGGACACGTGTCGCTAATCTCAATGTTATGTAGATTAAAGTTATTCTTTCTAAGAGCGGGGGTTGTTTTTTTTTTTGTAAAAAAGTATTTACCCCAAAACATAATTCCGCCGACCCTAATATTTAAACTATCACCCAATTAAACAACCATTTTAATCTCCCCCCAATTATACGCATAATAGTTAACAAGTCCCTCAGTGGCACGAGCCACCCCGGCTACCGGTTGACTTACCTGAGCCCCCGTGGGAATAGTTCATGGGAACAGGACGAAATAATAAATTCTCACATTTTTTGGTGTAAATTGATCGTGAGAATGTGAATAACTGTCGGACGCTCCTAATCTTCTCAATTAAGGCTCTTTCCATTATTTTATATTTAATGACGGTATTTTCGGTTAGATAGAGTTGTAACAGAACAACATCCTCTTTCTGCCGGAATTATATTTAGGTACTAACGTGACAGATAGCAAGTCTGTCGTCGTTTCTCAAGCACAGCTATAAATTCGACCATGACTCGACTACTTTCTTAAGCATATGCAGCTATCCTAGCAATTTCCTTCACCTTAATTCGTCACCAGCGTAAGCCTTGTGGTATGAGAAATCACTGTTTAAAAACAGTGTTTTCTCCATACATTTCTTCAGTGAGTTAAAATACTCATCGGTGGTAGACTGCTGTGATTAATTTAGCAGGCCTCTTAAACCACATAGCTCGTCTGTTATTATCAATACTTAGACCAGTTATCACGGATATTAACCTAAAAAATAAAAACTAATAGTAAACGACCCCAGCCTACTATTCTCACGGTCGAAAATGACGAGATTTTTTTCACAAAATCCGTTGAATGTTCACACGAGAGTGACTGGATTCCCACACCCTAATGGGAACCGAGGGGGGCACGTGCCAACACGACACAGTACGGCCTTGTGACTTGTAAGCTTAAGCGATAATGAGTGGTCGGAACTATGCGTTATAGATAGTTCACAATTTTTTTTATTATCTCATAGCTTGAATGCCGAGTAACTTTGGTTTCTTAGCAGAACAATGGCAAGACCTAAGACCTCCAACAGGGCACTGCTTATGAGCTAAGCAAATGCTTACAGCTAGGTTTAGACCCCGGCTTAGAGCATTGCTTGTTCGCGAATTAAGGAGCTCGTTTAGACTGACTTAAGACAGTTATTTCCACATTATAATTAAATGCTGTCCCCTTTGACCTCAATTGAAAGTTCGCGGAAGGGGTGGGACAATAGAAAGCGACATTAGGTTGTGAAATTCGCACGTTTCCCAGCACTAACGGGTCCGACGGGAACGAGCGGCAAGCATGAGAGAGCTTGTATTGTAAGTGAAATGGAGATGTGTGGACACTAAATGGGAGTTGTACGAAGACCATATACTTAATTTAAATTTGGAACGTTCTGGTTTTCTTAGGATCGTAAATCAGCATGCATCTCACGCATTTAGAAGACCGTCTGGTCTAGTGGTTAGAACTCCTGACTGCGAAACTTGAGGTCGCGAATTCGAATCCCGCTGAGGGCAGATATTTGTGTGATAAACACGAGTATCTGTACCTTAGTATTGGGTGTCCTATGTAAGTAAATACATCGCTGTCTAGTTACCATAACACAAGCTTTGTTTAATTTGGGACTAGGTCAATTTGTGTGGAATTACCTATACACCTCTGTAGTAATTAAAAAGCAGTTAGCGAATGGTGAAATACGCTTACCGCTTCATTGCCCTCGTAGTTTGTGGCCCGATCTTTAAGTGCATATAACATTAGGGGGTGGTAAGTGGAGACGCGTGGCTCTCAAAGCTACTCGTACTCTTGACATTGCTAATATTATACAGAGTGTAACATACCCATTTAGTTATAACAAAATCAAAATCAAAAATATTTTATTCAACGTAAGGGACACAGGAAACACTTATTGAACGTCACATAATTAATATAAACTAAAGTTACCACCGTTTCCAAGAAAACATATCTGCCAGGAGAAGAAACGGCGAAACACACTCCCCGGTTTTCTTTTTTAACATCTGTTCCCTTTTACGTAGGGGTAGAAAAGATGAAACGTATGTATAAACTCCGTACAAGAGGAGCAATTTATTACCATGAATGGCCATAATTAAAAATAATCTGATGTTTTATAATATTTATTATTATATATATTATATAATTTGACGGCCGTTTAATTAAACGCTAACCTACACTTCATTTCATATTAACTTAATTTAAACCATTAAAACATTAGCTAGTAATATTTTTGTGTCCTCAACTTCCGTTCAGAAACAGGATATGTTAGATAACATTACGAGGTTCAGATGTTCTGACGCTATTGAGTAACAAATATCCATGACAACATGATAACCGTGGTGGCCGAGTGGTTCGAGTAGTTGCCTCCGACACAAAGATTGCAAGTTTGAAGCCCAACTGTACCAAAGAGTTTTCTGGACTAAGTACAGTGATTACTTACACCGCGGGCTTTACGGTGAAGGAAAAACATTGAGAGGAGACCTGCTTACGTCTGAGAAGCAATTCAAAGGCATGTATGGTCGTGGTTGAGCTACGGCGATTAACACACCATCTGTCACTTTAGCACCAAAAATATATCATTTTAGTGGGTGTGTGTGCCTGAAATACCTATAATAATTTATACAAACTTTATTTTAGCAAAACAAAATATATTTCATGACATTATTTGATGTACTAATTATAAATAATATAATATATCCTCACGCCTTCCCGCAAGGGTCCCCGAAGGGGTAGGCAAAGGTGTATGCAAACACCCACTATCCGCCAATGATATATTTTGGTACCCACACACCCACTTTCCGCCAGTGATATATTTTAGGTGCCAACGTGACACATGTACTAATTGACCCTGGGTTTACAACCATAGACTTTTTGACAAATCTGATCCGAAAAATATCAGTATATTACAGCCTTAGTCAATACATTGAGACCATTACCTAACTGGAGACTGCCATATACATACCTGAGTACACAAGGATGTTGAGAAGCAAGCCTTCACTCAGTCACTATATTTGGAGTACAATTTGCCCTCGAATACATTTCACGGATGAAAGTTTCTTACGAAATCCCTACGTCGTTATCGTTTTATTTTCCACCTAAAATGGTTGTTGCTAAGGTAGGATTTTCAATGTGCCCTGTACTGAAGTTCTCAAGTAGGTATGTTATATGCGGCGCAGTGAGAAATTTCATTTGAGACGATTTTGCGATTTCGTCTACTTGTTCCCGGGGGGACAGGCACTTGATTTATCAGCAAGAGTTCTTTTTCTTTTGTATTTAAGATATTCTATTTTCCCCAGGCATTTTCGCCTTAAAGATTCGGAGATCATTGTGTAAATGTTTCATTCCCTTGGAGCCATACTCGTTTCGTATGTATATTACATTTTGCATAGAAATACGTTCTATCAATTGAGTGAGCTCAAAGTATCAAATAATATGGATGAATATGGATAACTACATAAATTGTTAAAGGTAATCGAAACTGATGAGTATGTATGAAAGGGCTGATATGAACGTGGATAATGCGAAAGAGATAGGAATACATTAATTTGATCTATCTCGCATATCTAAGCGCACAATAATATGTTTCTTACGTCATCACATTATCAATACATCTTTCGGCTTTTTTTTCATACAGCAAGAGTTGCAAACAAGTTGTATAGTGTTGGCAGCATAATGAGACTAATCCCTCAGCTGCCAACATAATATAACAATCCTCCTCTTTGGGGTGGGGACCCCAAAGAGCTCATTACTGGAAACCTTATTCACCGCGTAGGAACACAACACAATACATTGTGTTATTTGGCTACGGACTTCTACAAGGTGGAGGTCCTGCCCAAGTCGGGCAGCTCCAATTTCGAACGGGAAATCCGTTATGGCCTACCTCACTATTACATTGTATACATGTAAACCTTCCTTTTAAATCACTTTAAAGATATAAGCGAACATCCATCGGAAGCGACTTTATTTTATACTATGTAAAGATTCCTATTACTATATAATGTACCCTGTTACGTAATTGAGCAACATATTAGCGTATTTTAATAGCTACAAATAGTTAGTAAGGTACCTGTTGTATCAAGATAATGTAACAAAAGTGTTCTTTAGAGCACCATTATTTACCAACATACCCCTTTATTACAAAACATGCTATAAACCAATAACTCAGGAAGTCTTTCAGAGCCATTGTTGCACCTCCATTACACCTACAACAATCTTAATTTTACCAGCACTAGAAACTACTGATACACCTTATCTCTGTAGAGCTTAGGTTGAGTTTCGAATGACAGGTAAGATCTGAACGTATAAGATTACGTTTGCTGAACGGACAACACATCGGCCTCAAGGGTGCTTTAAGCTAACTTACTAGAGGTCCATAGGATTTTGTTATGTTCCTATGATAAACATGAGCGCCATCTTTATAGGATAAACTTGTAGACACCAAGGTATCGGCATTTCCAATACGCTTAAGTATTTTGCGGCTATAGATTTGCAGGCCATAGAGTATTTCTAGACAAATTATCAACATTTCCACTCAAATTGACCTAGTCCCTACTAACTAAGCAATTTTTACTATGGGACCAAGATAACGATATACATACTTATAGACGTCCAAGACTAAGATACAAATACTCTTTTTCATCGGACAAATATCTGCCCTCGGCGGGAATCGAACCCGCAACCTCAAGTTCCGCAGTCAGGAGCTCTAACCACTAGACCAGACGACCAGACGGCCGTCAGTTTGGGAAAAATAGGTAGCAAATGTAGCCAAAGTACTAGCAGTAACAAAGATATGACTCGCGTATTGCACTCGTGGAGATCTGGATACTTCACACACAGCCGGCATACCACACCGTCCTTATCCTATAAAAAGCCCCATGCTCACACAAAAAGTATCTAAGCGGGGAGTTTTCATTCAGCCTGATCGTTAGCAAAAGCAAACTCCTTTAAGCTTCCAAGTTTTCAATCTCTTTTGGTTCTGAGGTGATGAATGCCCATCAAAGAAAGACGCGGACTTTCACGGAGAATATAACTATGGTAAGTACTGAAGTTAATACAAGTTATGATTCAGAAAAAATATCCAGAAGTTCATCAGATTATTGCGACTGAAACGTTGAAAAACACGATAGGAATGGTGATTGAAGTCCCACAAAAGCTTTCTAAGACTTCATCTAAATCGGGAATGTATTAAAGACAAACTGATATTTTGTTTTCTATATACAAATATAATAAATTACAATCAATTTACTAAGAGGACCTACAATAAGCCAAAGTCATAAAAGCTATCCACTACGCCTTCTACTCTCTTCTTGTACAAGTCAACGCTTTGCTGATCCAGTCCGGATACTTTGAACGAATCCATCATTTCTGCTGTACTGAGATCTTTATCCCAGCTTTCTTTCAGTTTACCCGCATCTTCAGATTTTCTGATCAGTACACTGCTTATGATGATTGCTATTCCCAGCATGACCTTTCCGCATCTCTTCAAGTCCACATCCAATTGGTCCTTAGGGTATACATAGTTTGCCTTTAATCCGTAATTGTTAAGAGATTTGTCCAATTCCGTGTGATAGTAATCCATCCAATCATAGAAGTGTTTGCGTCTTGTCTCATAGTCGGTGCAGTTGAAGATCATATAGAGGAGGTCGCACACTGGACTGGTTTCCTTAGACACTTGATAGTCTATCAACATGACATCGGTCACTTGATCGTCCTGTAATACGATAAAGGCAGTATTAAAAACTGTTGAACAATCACGCTCTAAGTATTACATACATACATATAATCACGCCTCTTTCCCGTAGGGGTAGGCAGAGACCACTTCTTTCCACTTGCTACGATCCTTACATACTTCTTTCGCTTCGTCCACTTTCATTATTCTCTTCATACATGCTCTTCGGTTTAGGGTACTCTTGACCTGACCTTTTTTCAAGACGTCTAAGTATTAAACAATAAAATATTCTCATTCGAAATTATTATATACAAACCATTCGACTTGTACTATACTATAGTACACGCTTACTAAATAAATAACTTAGATGAAATAAATATTTTATTGTTTACATATTCTTCTGGAATCCTTTCTCGTATTTTTCTGCTCGAAGCCCAAGTTCATGTCATGAAAAGGAATATGTATGTACAAACTGCCCTTAGTCTGGGATTTCTTGAAATTTTAGATATATATTTAAAACTACATTAGTATTTTTGTCGACTTCCCAAAAGTACAAGATATCATTAGTATTGGAATTCAACTTGTCGAGGATTTGTCTAGTTATTCTAATTATAAAACTGTTTAATGGGCTAATTCCTCTCGTGAAACGGGTATAACGAACCGAGGCTCTACCTCCAATCATACAATTTTATGCAGTTTTTTCCACATGTTTCACAATACTATATCTACCTAGCAATGTTATATTTCACTGCTTATTTATATATATTATGATAGCACGACCTACGGGAAAAATATTTCCCTGATAAGTTTGTACTCAAGTTTTAAATAATACTTTACCGTTCACCTTCACGTAATTACTGATAATACTGTTATCAAATACAGCACAATTATCGTAAGAAATATACAACCAGAATATTTTAAGCGTAGATTTTCCTGAGAATAGCATAAATAAGATACTTTAGTATCATCTTATCTTACTAATATTATAAATGTGAAAGTTTGTAAGTTTGGATATTTGCGATTCTTTCACGGCAAAACGGCTGAACCGATTTGGCTGAAAGTTGAAATTGTGATGGCTTATACCTAGGAATAGGACATAGGATACTTATAATTTATTTTTTAATCCCGAAATTTCCAAGTTCTAATATTATAAGGTATGATGCTCTTTCACGGCATAGCAGCATGAAAATACATAAGCTACTTTTCGAACACTACGCGGGCGAAGCCGCGGGCATAAGCTAGTTTTTAAATAAATTGTAAAAATGTTCATCGAATTTAATTTGTGGATGTATTCTAACTGTACATCGGAAATCAAAATAACCATTATTTATAGACCATTAATAATTATAGATCCAGAAAAAATCAACATAGAGATTGAACATAAAACTTATTCACCACAGGCTTGATACAGGCTTCATACAAAAAGAAGAGTTATCAGCACATACAAAATACATATAAAATGCCTCTAATATAAGGCCATTTTATATGGATTTTTATCATTCAAATGACATAAGACATGACTTTTGAATGTATTGTAAACACTCTTTTTTCGCTGACTTTTATACGACTTTACGAACTATTCCTTGAAACTTTTTCTACGTTTGAAGCCTTCCCAAAAACTTATTCCATATACCTGCGGTATTTTAACCTATAGCAATATACTGTCGCTCTGATTCTATACTTGAAATATTTATTAAAAGAAATTTAGTCATTAGTCAAGTTTGAATACATACCAACAATTTGAACATGATGTTATTGGTCCAGGCATCTCCGTGTTGGATCACTACATGTTTGCTTCCTTCGTTTGCCTTTGCCAGCTTACCATTATTTTTGGAAACATTTTTTACGATACCCTTCAAAGCATTCCTATATTTATCACCATCCATCATTGAAATTGCATCGTTCTCCATATGCTCGAAGCTCGCTATTGTCTCAGGCACATCGCTCATCAACGACCACATATCGACCAAACCGCTTTTCATTTCGGTATAAGTTAAAGGCTCTTGATTCTTCAAGGCATAGGAAAGTGAATGCAACCGTGCAAAATGTTTTAGCACCTCTCTAACACATTGGTCGGTTAACGATGTAAATCTATCCAGCATTATGAAATCTGTGAGTTGGAGGTCTTCTAACAATATTACTTCATTTAAGTTCTCGCTGCAGGAGCCATAGCAGATTGGAAATCGGAATCTCTCGTTTTCAGGGATACCAGCGCTTTTCTGTAGTTCATTGAACTTGGGTAATACTTGAGTGTACATGATGTGTTCGTTCTTGAACAAAACAGCTGTGTTTGACATAAGTCTCGCCATCTCATTCTGCGGTGCAAGTTTTGCTACCATTTTGAAAGTGTTACCATCTTTGGTGGCTGTAATCCGCTTCACTTGCGCCACGTAATTGTCACCATCTTTACCAACTGGGGCGATGTCCGCCACTCCATCTTTGAAGCCTCGCTTTTGTAGAACACTTATTATGTAACTGAGTTGGCCAGCACCAATGCCTTCTACGTCACCCTTGAGCTCAATTGTCATCTTGAATAACACTTTACTAAAATTATAACGCCACAGGTGAATTAATGGTTCTAAATTTTCTGAGAATAATTTCAACGATGGATACGTTTTATATTTTGTGCTTTATCTATTCGATAATAATGATAATTTTGTGATTAGACTCGTATTACCTACGTATTACCTACTCGTATAGCAGCAAACTATGTAATTACGATAATAAACAGTCACGGTAGACTGGTAGCTTATGTGAGGCAAAGTCATGTTTACGGATCCAAGAATCGAAAATCTTAATTTTAATTCAATGATTTGTTACCCACGAGGTTCGCGATGAAGAAAAACTTGTATTCGTTTCAGTAATCTATCTTTGGAAAATTTGTCTCGCAGGAACACAGGAAAACAGACACGAGATGCCTGCCATTTCTATAAATAGGAGTATCATCATCATCATATCATCACGCCGAGTCCCTAACGGGGTAGGCAGAGAGTATAGAGCGCCAGGATAGGAGTATCAATATGCCTTATACTAGCGTATAGCTAACACGGCAACCCCACCCATCGTTAGGGGTGGTAATGAGGTCTCACGCATTGTTTTGTAATAAACGCTATGGTAAACGTTTACTATAAGGCGTGTTTGCCACCTTTAAACGCCAATAGATCCTTAGAACTTCACTCGCCCGGGACACACTTCACGCTATTCAAAGCAGACCAACTATAATTAATATAATAATGTTCATAATAACATAATTATGACAACCAAAATCAATTTCACGTTATTTCATTATGATCCTTAGATAGAGATATACGAGATTATATTCCAATCCATATTCAGGATTGCGTACTTTTAAATATTATGAAGAAGTACCTACTTTTAATACGTCTGAGAAGAAATTCAAATGCGTATCGTAGTCGTGCTTGAGTAACGGCGATGGCCTGGCCATCTGTAACGTTGGCACCTAAAATATATCTCTGACGAAAAGTGTGTACTGTACTACCTATACACCTCTGCCTACCCCTACGGCGACCCTTGTAGGAAGGTGTGAGGATATATTACCTACTTTTAGTTTGGATTGTTTTTTTTTCTTAATCTGTTACTAAGCAAATATTAATATAATATTATTGTAAGCGCATCATGACAAGGCATGACAGGACATTTTATTTAAAAACGATAGTCAGTGTTCCATAATTAAAGATTTTATCAGGCAAATCGATATCATTGTTATTTGTTTTAAATGTGCTTTTATTATTTCTATATTCTATGTAACATATATCCGTGGTGGAAGTGTGGTCCGTGAAGTTGCCTGCAACACAAAGGTTGCAAATTCGAATTCAGACTGTACCAATGAATTTTTCTAAACTTAAGTGCATTGATAAGTCACACCACGAGCTTTACGGTGTAGGAAAACATCGAGAGAACACCTGCCCACGTTTGAGAAGAAATTCAAAGGCGATGGACTTGCCATCTGTCACGTTGACACCTAAAATATATCTCTGGCGGAATGTGGATGTACTACCTACACACCTCTGCCTACCCCTTCGGGGACCCTTGTGGGAAAGCGTGAGAAATAGGAAATATGATTAAACACATCACGAGCATAACGACGAAGGCTTCCCAATAGCACTATTGGGAAAACATTCCATGATAAATCGGTGACGGCACTGCCAAGTAGGCCCAAAAAAATATTTCCGTCTGTTCCGTCAACCTTTCTTCACTCATGCTTTCAATAACACCCGCGTTCACATCAGTTACTTTGTGGTAACTTCAATTACGTATTGGATCATAATTCTCACGTTACTATCACGCTAAGACAAGTAATAAGTTCCCCAACTACCCTCTGGGATGTTACATCAGTCACAGTAAGTTAATTTTTTTTTTTTTCAAATTTTAATAACTCTTGTCTTCGATTTTATGTGATCAAAGTAAGTGCATAAACCCTTTGCTCTCCTGATATAAGCCTTATTTTTCTGGACTTTAGATAGTATTTCTCACAACCAAGCGAATTGTATTCTGTTCCAAAGCAATAAATGTTTAAAACTGTTGTTGTTACCGTATCTGTAGTGGACTATCTAGCTATCCACAACGCGATATTGGTGCCCACTTTTATGTACAGCAACGAATCCTGGGTAAGCTTAAAGTTAACATAAATGCAGTTGAGATGCGATCCCTTCGAAAATATGCGGAGTAACGATTTTTAACGGCATTTCCTTGGACCGCTATCTTCCACAGGTTCTGATAGAGGATAATCTAAGAATAAAATAGAGGTTTCATCAGTAATCACAACACTGAAAATGTCTGTTTTGTCAGTCAATACGTCATTGTTCATCACAATTATTCTTTCGTCCATCCATAGCCGACACAGAATTTCTAAATTTCTTAACCTCCTTCCAAATAGAGCTTAGGGCATGAAATTGTACGACAGTTTTTTGTCTACAATCAGTTGTAAGATCTTTTCCCTTGTGGTAAGGTTGTGAAAGGATTCCTTCAGGGTCGGCAGCGTGCGAGCAATACCCCTGGTGTGGCAAGCGTCCATAGGCGGCTGTAACCGCATACCATCAGGTGGACCGCATGCTTGTTTGCCAACCGTGTGGTATAAAAAAAAAGGCGAATAATTTAGGTGCCAATTTGACGGAAGGCTAGACCATCGCCGTCATTCAAACACACGCCTTGGAATTTCTTCTCAAACGTGTGCAGGATTCTCGATGTTTTCCTTCACCGTGAAGTGAATATATCATCATCATCATCATCATCGTATCATCACGCCGAGTGAATATATTTGTATTATAATATTGATTCTGGTTGTGTGGTTCGGTACAACCTTTTATGAATAAGCACTAAAATGTGCTACCATTCATATTTAAATAAATAGCTGAATAATCAGTGATAAAAAGTGTTTTTTATTTAAGACAATCTATTTTATATAATATTTTTTTATAATTATGTCAGTTTTGCATTTTGTATTAAAAGGTAAAAAGCTGTATATCATACTTCTACTCCCGTTTTTCTGAGAAATAGCTAATTTTACCCCAAAAAATATGAAAAAAGAAATGTCTTAGTTTTTTTTATGCTTAATGCTTTTTTTTTATTTATTTACAATAACAACAATTAACAATATTTACAAAGAACAGTTGAAACTAACTACTTACAGATAAAATATTTGTCCCAAATCGGTAAAATTGTTATTGTCTAAGTTATAACTTAGTTTAAAGATAATCCTGTTAATAACGGATATCACTAAGTTACATATTTTTATAATAAAAAACTATTTAACATTTACACACTACATTTGTTCTACAATAAACAGTTGTATATTACAAAATATTGATTTTTATACTTATTTACGATCATTACAATCGACACGAGCCCATTTACACCAGGTTTCAAATATCACAAAAGATATCAATACACTAAGTTTTATGTACAACTAACCGTACCCACTCGGTATGTGTTGTAATGTTACGCAAATTTTGCAAGTTTTTTGCACCAGAAACACTTCCCCAGAGCACCCCGTAATAGCTACATCGCAATTTTATCCACGTTTCCGATCACACAGAACACACACTTACAAACATTGATTTTCATCTATACAAATAAATAAAATTGAAGTGTCTGTTTGTAATATTAAAATAACCGCTTTTCACTAAATGCATATGGATGTATACACGGTACATATACCAAAATAGTATTTTTCTGTCTGCCCGTTTGTTCCGGCTAATCTCTGAAACGGCTTGACCGATTCTGACGGGACTTTCACTGGCAGATAGCTGATGTAAAAAGGAGTAACTAAAGCTACTTTGATTTACGAAACTGAACAATAACTTTTTGTTGATTTCCACGCGGACGAAGTCGCGGGCACGGCTAGTTTATATAGTATATTAATTTACCTACAAATAGAAGTACTTAGAGTAAACCAAATTCATAAAAGCTATCGACTAAGCCTTCTACTCTCTTCCTGAATATATCACCGCTTTCCTGATCCAATCCGGATACTTTAAACGATTCCCTCATTTCATCTGCACTTTGTTCTTTCCCCCAGGCTTCTTTCAATTTACCCGCATCTTCAGACTTTCTGATCAGGACACTTCCTGTAATGATCACTATTCCGAACATGGCTTTGCCATATCTCTTCAAATCCACATCTAGTTGGTCCTTAGGGTAAACATAGTTTGCCTTTAATCCGTAATTGTTAAGAGATTTGTCCAATTCCGTGTGATAGTAATCCATCCAGTCATAGAAATGTTTGTGTCTTGTGCCGTGGTCGGTGCAGTTGAAGATCATATAGAGGAGGTCGCACACTGGACTGGTTTCCCGAGATATTTGGTAGTCTATCAACATGATATCAGTTACTTGGTCATCCTGAAATTAAAACAGTGCATATATAATTAATGTGCTATTTTTTTTCATTGTTTGGATAATTTTCTTGTAATGGTACAATTTCAGAAGAAAGATTAACTAATTGTGGAAATTTGTGTTGAAAAAGGAAGTATATGCTGTTTGTTCATGCAAGAGACTGATGAATGTGGACGAAGCGAAAGAGGTATGTAAGTCTAGAACTCGCGCTCTTTACTCTCTGCCTACCCCGTTAGGGACTTGGCGTGATGATATGTATGCATGTATAAATAGGAGTGGTGTAAGTTTGACCCATATCAATACAAGGACATCAGCACACAAGACGGTCTGGGTAAAAGGTCTTGTAAAAATCCATATAACCACAGTGGCCGCTTTCCATTGGTGGTGGTCATTTGCAATATGTAATGCCGTATTAGATTTCTTTTATTTAACAATGCTTTCACCAATAGTTTTATACATACAAACATATCTCGCTCAAATCATGCTATCCAGCGTGGAAATGCTGCTAGCATTCTTGGCAAGTTGCTGCAAGCGGAGTACCGAAATGTCATATATCATTTTGTGTCATATTCTTTTTGTACGTAAGTAGTTGGTTTTCGACCTATCTCATAATGACTTGACGATTGTTACGTGATATCAAAGCGGTTTTTTACAACAAAATACAAATAGTATCCAGTTATCGATACTATTTCGTATAATTACGTCGTATAATAACGTCGCTGGTAAGTTCATTCAAAAGGCCGTGGCGTTAGAGTAGTCACTACCAACACAAATATTGCAAGTTCGAATCCCGACAGTACCAATGAGTTTTTCTAATTTGAAGTGCAGTGATTAGTCACACTACGAGAGTGCAGGAAAACATCAAGAGGAAACCTGCATACGTTTGGGGAGAAATTCAAAGTCGTATGTATAATGCATGAGAAACGACATCCGATCTATCTCGCTCTCTGTCATGTTGGAACCAAAATATATTTTAGGCAAAAATACTATGTTGCCTTACACCTCTACCTACTCCTTCGGGGACTCTTGTCAGTGATACATGATCAGACTGTATGGCTAAAGAGAACTGAAGCTCTAACCTCTATGCTTAATAAACGAGGGGATCGGTACGATGATAATTATATATACCTAGGACAAATTTCACATAATTGACCAAGCCCCAATCTAAGCAAAGCTTGTATTATGGAGACCAGAAAAAAATTACATACATACCTACTTATACAGATAGGTATATAAAATATAAACAAAGACAACCAAGACTAAGCAACAATAAGTTGTGTCATCATACAAAGATCTACCCTCAGCGGGAATAGAAGCTGCGACCTTAAATTTCGTAGGCACGATCTTTGACTACTGACGTGGTATTGCATCATTATTTCATAATTTGAAGAAAGTCAGTTTAAACGATATCCTAGTACCACTCCCTTTCGCACTCTTGAAGATGGCAAATGATCGATACATCAAGGCTGGATACCGGTTAGTATAAATATAAATACATACCAATAATTTGAACATGATATTATTAGTCCAAGCATCTCCGTGTTGAATAACGACGTGTTTACTTCCCTCATTGGCCTTTTTCAGCTTAGCAGTGAAGATAGCAACATTTTTGACATTACCCTTTACAGCATTCTTATATTTATCACCGTCCAACATTGATATAGCGTCCTGCTCCATTTGTTCCAAATTTGCTAGTGCCTCAGGCACTTCATGCATAGTTCCCCACATATCCAATAAACCGCTTTTAATTTCTGAATATGTTACAGGTTCTTTGTTCTTCAAAGCAAAGGATAGTGAATGGAAAATAGCAAAGTTCTTCAACACCACCCTTACACATTGGTCTGTTAGTGGAGTAAATCTATCCAACATTATGAAATCTGTGAGCTGAAGATCTTCTAACAATATTACTTCGTCCATATTCTCGTTGCAAGAGCCGTAGCAGATGGGGAATCGGAATCTCTCGTTTTCAGGAACCCCAGCGCTTTTTTGAAGCTCATTGAACTTAGGCAATACTTGCGTATACATGACGTGCTCGTTCTGAAAGAAAAGTGCTGTATTTGCCATATTCCTCAACATTTCATTCTGGGGTGCGAATTTCGCAATCATTTTGAAAGTGTTACCATCTTTGGTGGCTGTAATCCGTTTCACTTGCGCCACGTAATTGTCACCATCTTTACCAACTGGGGCGATGTCCGCCACTCCATCTTTGAAGCCTCGCTTTTGTAGAACACTTATTATGTAATTGAGTTGGCCAGCACCAATGCCTTCTACGTCGCCTTTGAGCTCAATTGCCATCTTGAATAACACTTTATAATATAACACGAGGATGCTATGAAGTTTGTGAAAATATTACGAACATTGGCTTTACGTAACGTTTTATATTACCTAGTTTATCTTTTGTTGATAATAGTGGTCGTTTTAATGCGAGATCGGAATAATTTTCTGATTAGATAGAATCAAGTACGTAATTATGATTATGAAACGGTGGAATGAGCAAAGAAATAGCTATTCTACTAAGTAGGTACCGGGAAAAATTCAACAATACATAAAATATTAGTTCTTCATCCTAACTACTGCTAACTACTCTAAGGAAGTACCGGAAAAAATTCAACAATACATAAAATATTAGTTCTTCATCCTAACTACTGCTAACTACTCTAAGGAAGTACCGGAAAAAATTCAACAATACGTAAAATATTAGTTCTTTATCCATATCACCTTCATAGTATGCTCCTTCAGAAACGATACATTTAAGCCAAAGAATAATGCAATCATTAAAACATTTTTAAAGCTTTTATCGGAATCGAGAGTACCATACCGCGATAATCAAAGAAAATAGTCACCATGACATTGACTTTTGATCGACTTTGGCGCGGTTTTTTCCGTTGGGCGCCACTCCAAAACTTATTGACTAGTTTACATGTCAAACTCGTAAACCCTGGTCCAGTTACAGTACGTTTCATGATTGTTGGGTCAGAATTAACTCGTTTTAGCTTTTAATCAATTGAGTTTTTGGAGAAACTCCAAGTCTTTTCGGACTAGCCGAGCGGCAGCATGTTTCATACCCAATTGATTAATGATGGTACAGATCGACTCGTGAGACATGGAAAGTTCTGCAGCTATCTCTTACAAACATGAATGAGGATTTTCAGTCCCTATTTCCTTCGCTTTTGTGATGTTAATTTATGTTGCAGACGTTGATGGCCTACCAGAGCGAAGAGAATAATCATTTATCCATCACATCTCGACCGCTTTTGAACACTTTGTACCACTCACAAGCACGTGTTTTTGGTATAGGTAGTTCACCGATTCACCCTAAGCCTTCTGTAACATTTTCAGTGACTCCGAACACAACATTCCATTGGCGATGCAAAATTGAAAACAAAATCTTTGTTCGATGTTCTTGTCCATTATAAAATTACTAATCCCACTACTACTATTATTATTACCATTATTATTATTAAACACTACTTAGATATGATTTAACTAAAAACAGCACTGTATTTAATCTAAACAACAGATGCAACTCAAACTCCGCGTAAAAATGGAAAACAGTTGTGCCAATCTAACAATAAAAGAAAAAGACTGTAAATTTAATTTGGAATCATAAACAAATCAACAATTTCCGATACTTTTTTGCCATTCGATACATGCTCGACGGTCTCGAGTAATAATCTAAGCTAATATTATTAAGGAGGAAAGATGTATGTTTGTTTTTTTACGATTTAACCTAAAAAACTACTGAACCAATTTGGAAAATTGTTTCACCATAATTAAGCTACATCTATATTTTATAACAGAGGCTATGTTACAGGAAATATAAAAGTTTTTGTTCGTTTGTTTGTCGAAAAAAACGACCTTAGAAAAGAAATTAAATTTTAAAAAGGGGATTAAATATCAGCTGTGAGGGAAGACTGCAATATTTCCATATGCATACTTTATATCAAAGGAATAAGCAGCTGAGCCTAATGTTCTTATAAAAGGTTTTGAATAATTACATTGACTGTCCTTCTCTGCTTAGTGACGTTAACATAAAAGTTCCTAGATGTGGGGCACGACTCTGCAACTATCAGCCTTTCCATATAATTTCTAGGTCAAATAAATTTGGTCAAAATGTCCCAGTGCTTGCAGTTCTCAGAACTTATAATAGCTTGTTTCAGTCTGTAGATGTAGACATTTTTTCGGACGGTATAGTCCAATTTAAAAAACACGCTTCAGTGATAAAAATTTGATTACACTAATTCATTATATTATATACAGTTATTCAAAACTCATTAATATCCGTTTGTTGTTGTTTAAAAAGAAGTTATTCTTTTTTAGTTTATGTTACTTAGAAATAGTAAATGTATTGTAAAACTTATTTTAAAATGTTGTGCTAACCTATAATTTAGTTACATACTAAATCAATTGTTAGTTAAATGTCTGTACGAAAAAGAGCTTGTATGAATACTAGTTGGTAAGTCTTATAAAATAAATAAATTGTACGCGGGTGCATGAATGAATGAAATAGCGACCCGCTCCGGCTTCGCACAGTTATATATGTAAAAGATTTATCTATAAAAAGGTATTGTATTTTAAATGTATTATACTCGTGCGTCGTGTGCAGATTATCTACTATTATAGGTATTCAAACAGCGCCATCTGTTTGCAAACACCAGCAAGTTTTTCAGGCACATGGGAAATTATCTCATTATGTGTCAGTGCAACATTCGATTCGAACGCCATTTATGAAATACTAGCTTATGCCCGCGGCTTCGCCCGCGTGGAAAGAGCAACATACATATTTTTGCCTTTATAATATTAGAGCTTTGAATCTTTCGGGATTCAAATGTAGCCTATGTCTTAATCCTGGATATCCTGATTTTTTCAATAAAAAGTATCCTATGTTACTTCTTATACCTCCAGGAATATGTGTACAAACTTTCATGATAATCGGTTATGTAGTTTTTACGTGAAAGCGTAACAAACAAACTTACATTCACATTTATAATATTAGTAAGAATAACTTGCGCCGCCTAAAACCGCCTATAACTTGTACTAGTTCCATCACCTGTGGCTGCATATGAAAATAATAAAAATAGCAAGTGTTCTGATCGTAAAAGTGAAAATAATCGTAAATTTGTAGACACAGGTGACACAAAAGATACAAAATGATAATTTTTATGTATAAACTCAGGGACCTGTGAATTAAAATAAGAAAATGTCCCAGGTTAACCGGTGCGAATAAATACTGGAAGTGCCATAGAAACCTGACGTACTCTTGCGTTATAGATATTAAAAATACGACTTTAATGTTACGTTGGATTATGCTAATACAGGACGACATTGAGTTGGGCGGGGCTTGGCGGGCTTGGGCTAGAACCTAGCTAGAATTAGGGTGCTAGGCCATCACCTACTTTGCTAACCTTTTCCAGTGAGCAATTTGGCGTTGGTCTCGGGAGTAGCCCAGGTCGCGTAGATCCCCAAGGCAAGTTCGGAGCACTATCTTACACGAGGTAGCCGCCTGCTGTTGATCTGGTTCCTTAAGAAACAGACGTAATGTTCACAAAAAGCTCCGGGGGCTCTCCACTATCCCACCTTCCAAATTCCCATTCCTTTCCTTATTCCGAGTTGGGGTTGCTTCGGCGACCTCCGCCTCAGCGGAGGAGGGCTACGGAGAAACGGGCTGGAGGCTTCGGCCTGGCCGGTGGCGAGGTGGTGTTGGTACTCGCCATTCTCCATGTCCTATTGGAAGGCAGTGGGGAAGCTGGTTGTATATTCCAACCAACAACGTCAGAATAAATAAAAACCACGCTTAACGGCGAAGAAAAATATCTATGGGAAACCTGGATAGGTTAGAGAAGTAATTAAAAATGTATATATAGAAAGGGATCCTTTGATACCTCTGCCTACCCTTTGGTGGACCATTCTGAGAAGGCGTGAAGATATAGAATGCTGTTCCAATGGCTGCTTAATGGCTTGTAAGGCTAATGGCTGAGTCGAATTGATTACGGTAAACCTACTTTTTCAGAATCTATATCGTTACCTATTTTATTACGGACACAGCCGTGGTGAAAGTTTTCAGCAATCACCTGCCTGTAAAGAAAGAGAATCAAACCTTAGTAGTTTTTAGAAAAACGTTTTTCTAGTTAAGTGCAGTGATTATAACACTATGGGGGCTGAAAGTGAACGGAAGTTTTCAAGAGCTAACTTGAACCTGTCTGTAAGACGCTAAGGACAAGAGCTAACTAGCCATTTGTCATGTTGGCACTGAAACAAAAAAAAAAAATATATCCTCACGCCTTCCCATAAGGGTTCCCATAAGGGAAAAATGTAAGCTTATCTCATTGCTTAAATCATTCAATTTAAAATATATATTTAATGAAGCAACTAGAATAACAGCAACATCATCTTCATGCATAGATAATGTATTTACTAATTGTAACGTTAAAAACTCGTTCTTAATTAGTGGCATTAGGTCAGACCATACTGGTCAACTTGTATCTTTTGATCTAGGCAAAAAGATAGACTTTGCTAAAACTGTTCAAATTAGACCTCTTACGAAAAATAAAGTAAAATCATTTAATGATAATGTTGTAAACAACCTATCAAACACTAGTTTTGATTCAAAGGACCCCAATATTAACTACGGCACATTATTTTCTAAAGTCTGCCAGGAATTCAATAAAATATGTCCTTTGTAAACAGTTAAAGTAAATTCTAAATCAAAATTTAGTGCATGGGCCACTGCGGGAATAAGAAAAAGAAGAGATAATTTATACAATTTATATTATGAAAAATCTCTAACTACAGATCCAGCTTTCCATAATTATGTTAGAAACTATTCAAAAATATTTAAAAGTGTCTGCACTCAAGCAAAATCACTATTAATAACTAATAAAATAGGTATTTCTAATAATAAAATAAAAACTGTGTGGCAAGTTATTAACAGAGAAACTGGAAAGACACAAAAACAAGATCAGAATGAATTGTCGTTGAAAATAGATAATCGGACCATTTCTGATAAACAAGAAGTGGCGAAGACACTAGAAAATTACTTCACGAATATTCCAGTGGAAGTTACAAAATCTCTCCCCTCTTCTTCGACATTAGCTGAAGCTCTTTTAAAAGAAAACTTTACTGAGGACATACAAGACTTCAAATTTAAAACAATAAGTATAAGTACAATTAAATACGCGTTTAAAAGTCTCAATATAAAAAATACTGAAGACTTATGGGGAATATCCGTTAAGGTTCTTGGAGATATCATTGAATCAATCGCTCCTGTCCTAGCAGACATATTCAATCAATGCTTGGACAGTGGCGAGGTTCCTGATCTAATGAAACATAGTAAAGTAGTACCAATTTTTAAATCGGGTTGTAAGAATGATCGCTCTAGTTATAGACCTATATCTGTGCTTCCAGCATTGAGTAAAATCTATGAAAAAATCATGTTGGACCAGATGTCATATCATTTCAACTCAAACGGCATTCTGCATAGCCAACAGTTTGGTTTCACGAAGCGTAGGTCGACAACGGATGCGGGAGTAAAACTCGTCACTCACATTCTGGAATCCTGGGAGAAGTCCCAGGATGCCATTGGCATATTCTGTGATCTCTCGAAAGCGTTCGATTGCGTCGACCACAACACACTGATATGTAAATTACACCACTACGGAATTCGTGGACTCGCTGCTGATCTTGTTCTCTCATATTTATCAAACAGACAGCAAAAAGTTAATGTAAATGGGGCGACGTCCTCCGGGTCCTTAGTCAAGATGGGCGTACCCCAAGGTTCAATTCTCGGTCCTTTTCTATTTCTTGTTTATATCAATGATCTCCCTTATATGATGGCCAAGTTATCGGATATTATTCTCTTTGCTTATGACACATCGCTAATTTTTAAAATAGATAGGAAAAATACAAATGTCTTGCATGTTAATGAAAGTTTAACTGTTCTCTCGAAATGGTTCGCAGCTAATAATCTTTTACTGAATCCAAACAAAACGAAATGTCTTAAGTTCTCTTTACCAAATGCAACACAACGGGATCTGAATTTAAATCTTGACGGCAACAAACTTGATGCTATAGCGGAAACTGTATTCCTAGGAATTACCATCGATTCAAAATTGCAGTGGGGCCCGCACATTAGAACACTTTCCGGTCGGTTAAGTTCAGCTGCGTATGCAGTACGGAAAATAAAGCATTTAACTGATGTAGCCACAGCTAGGCTGGTATACTATGCTTATTTCCACAGTATTATGTCCTATGGCATTCTGCTGTGGGGATCAGCGGCGGACGTTGACTCAATTTTCATTCTACAAAAGAGGGCGGTCCGCGCGATCTATGGCATGGGTCCTCGCGAGTCTCTCAGAGAGAAATTTAAAGAGATCGACATGCTAACTTTGCCTTCACTCTATATCTTTGAATGTATTTTATATGTCCGCAAAAATCGAGGGATTTACAAAATTAAAAGCGACTGCCATAATAAAAATACCCGCAGTAAACATGAAATTGTAATCACGAAATATAGATTAACAAAAACGAGCAAGTCTTTTATTATAAATAGTATACGCTTTTACAACAAGCTGCCAAAGTCAGTTATAGAACTGACCGATGTAAAGTTCCAAAACGTTATCAAACGTGTTCTGATTAAAAAAGCATATTATAAAATCAAGGACTACGTTGAAGATAAAGAAGTCTGGCTCTAGTTCCTTCTGCGCATGCGGCTTCCTTGGTAGCTCATAAACGGCACAAATTTGTGGATGTCTCTAACTATTCTGAATCTTTTCTTTTCTCATTTCGGGGTTTTTTTTTACAATATAATTTTACTTTTTTATTTTAATTTATTCAATATCTTGACCAGAATTAGTTACAGTACTGATGACAATATTTGTGTCACTTGTTTAATTTGTCTAATTTGTGAATGTGAGAACATTGTAGGCTTTGTAGATTCTTAGATCTTGCTAACATTGTTATAATTATCCTGTTTTATGTATGCTTTGTATAGTAAGCAGCGACCTATTGTCGGGCCTACGTTGTTCCCCATACTTGGGTACTATTGCTGTAACGAAAAAATATTATTGTTGTATATGCCTAATGATTTGAAAAGAGTAACCATGGAGTTTCTTGCCGGTTCTTCTCCATGGAAGCGACCAACCCGAACCGTGCTCTTTTTTCGACGTTTTATAAGTGCCCACCTGGGCCTATGTGAAATAAAAAGATTTTGATTTTGATTTTGATTTTGAAAACTCGAAACCAGCATGTTTAGTTTTTCTTTTTTTTTTAAGTAAGGGAGCATTGTATTTCTAAGATATCATATAATTGTTGGCAAAAGATGCAATTCAATGCCTTGCTTGACTAACTGTATCGTCTACGTAAGTCCAGCATATTAAAAAAAACTGTAATTTTTTTTATGAAAATGGTGGACGAAACCCTTGGAGAACTCGGCCTTTATACATTTGGATAGATAGTGCCATCCACGAAGATGCGCCCCACTATTCTTCCTCATAGTTTATAATGTGCAAGCTTCCACTAATGTTTGAGTATTGTCGGTACACACTGATTACCTATGAGTGCACACGCACACTACAATTAATAGACTCGGGTCATACTCCCCGCATCCCGCGACCCCCTCGACTAGAAATTGGTGGGGCGCGTCTTCGTGGATAGCACTGTCTATATGTAATTTCAAACGACTTTTTATTATCTTTTATAATATGATGAGACTGATGACAAAAGCGAAAGAAGTCTGTGAGACTAGAGGGACTCTACTTACTCTCTCTACCTGCACAGTAGGACGGCGTGATGGTATCTAGGTATGTTAAAACATAATGATTAATGATCAAAAATGCCGCCTATCCAAACTGCCCGCTGTAATGTGGTTCCCAGTTATCGCTGCAGTTAATTACTACCTAGTATAAATATTTAGCAGTTCGTGTCCGTGAAACATTTTAACTTCCGTGACTAGCCCTAATATTAGGCAGTGTATGCTTTAAAAAGTTACACTAATGCCTCTGAGTCTCCGAAATGGGTCGCCGGTGGCGCTAGTGTCGCCTCTGCTCCGTCCTGCGTCTACCAAATGAAGAGATTCGCAAAGCAACTGGCGTTACGAGAGTGTGGTTGTAAAGATAAAGAAAAGCATGTTACTTTGGTTTGGACACATAGAAAATATGAGATAAGAAAGATTGACGAAACAGATATATAATGCGAAAGTGTGTTCAAGAGGCAGAGGAGCATCACGTTCTAACTAATATAATAATAATAATTTATAATATATTCTCACGCCTTCCCACAAGGGTCCCCGAAGGGGTAGGCAGAGAGCAGAGAGAGGCAGAGAGGTGTATGGGTAATACCCACACACCCACTTTCCGCCAGAGGTATATTAGGTGCCAACGTGACAGATGGCGAGTCCATCGCCGTTACTCAAGCACGACTATACATACGCCTTTTAATTTCTTCTCAGACGTATGCAGGTCTCCTCTCGATGTTTTCCTTCACCGTAAAGCTCGTGGTGTGACTAATCACTGTACTTAAGTTCAGAAAAAACTCATTGGTACAGTCGGGATTCGAACTTGCGACCTTTGCGTCGCAGGCAACTGCTCAAACCACTCGGCCACCACGGCTTTACTAAAAAATTAAAACTGATGAAATTCAATTTCATCAGTTTTAATTTAGTTTTTATTAAAATTGTTGTTATATTTAGTTAGTGCTTCCCCTAAGACAGCTTCTCCAATATAAATCTTTTGTGAGTTAAGCTGTAAGGACTCGGGAACGAAAGTTGACACCGACGGCATACCATCGATCGCGAAAAATGTCCAAAGCTGCTTTACTATTCCAATAGACGTTTCGGAAGGCGAGTTGGATCGATACTGACTAGGGCTGGCTATCTAAACGAACCTTTTGTCGGTCAAATACGTCATCACGCCGGTCCCCATGAGGTATGAACAGAGTAGATCGCTGGTTCTCTCTAGACAGACCTTCGTTTCTTCTACATTCCTCAGTCTCTTCTAACAATCTTTGTCTGTCGCGGGGACATACTGTAGACACTGCACTCCTTGACGAAGCCTGTCGTGATTTTTTTTATACCACTTTGGTGGCAAATACTATGGACGCAATACCAGGGGTATCACTCGCGCGTTACCGACCCTGCAGGAATCTTTTCACACCCGTGGATTACATTTGCAGACTTTTTCTGGATAAATAGTTAATATAATATAATTATAATATAATATATCCTCACGCCTTCCCACAAGGGTCCCCGAAGGGGTAGGCAGAGGTGTATAGGTAATACCCACACACCCACTTTCCGCCAGAGGTATATTAGGTGCCAACGTGACAGATGGCCAGTCCATCGCCGTTACTCAAAGCACGACTATACATACGCCTTTGAATTTCTTCTCAGACGTATGCAGGTTTCCTCTCGATGTTTTCCTTCACCGTAAAGCTCGTGGTGTGAGTAATCACTGTACTTAAGTTCAGAAAAAACTCATTGGCACAGTCGGGATTCGAACTTGCGACCTTTGCGTCGCAGGCAACTGCTCGAACCACTCGGCCACCACGGCTCTATTAACACGGAGGGCTTTATATATTGTTGTTGTTTGAAGGAAGCCAAATGCTATGACAATGTCGATTGTATAGTTTTCCTCAAGCTTACGTCATCGTATAAATTTGTGGATATTTTGACATTTCTGATCGCATTGGTACATTAATGAGGAAATACTTTTTCTTTGTTATTAAATTCGAAACTCGTTTAGTACTTATAATATACAGTGATTAAATCGCAAGATATCGCAGGCGATTCTAGATCGAATACGCAATAAATATCGAATTCGATACCTATAGTAGGTAAATGTTGTTATGCGAAACTTTTCACCCGCGTAAAACTAGAGTTTATTGTAATTTTTCGAGAATTAAACATATCCTATGTGTTAATTCCGTTCAGTCGTCATCGCCATCCACAAATTGTTTGCTGTCAAGATTGCATGTATGCATGAACGAAGCTTAATTTGATGACGTCACGTGACTGCCGCTCCACAGAACACCACTTATTTATCTATAAAAGTTCAACCAACTTTCGAATGTAAGTCATTGCCTTTTACAATTCCCACAACGAAATTATCGTTTAAAACTACCTCGAGTGGTCTTGCCGCGTAATTTTATAGCAAGAAAAGTCATCATTGTATCCAAGATGGCGGATCGTTTTTTTTGTCTATGCGCTAACGGGCGAGCGAACGTTAGAACCGGTTTCTTGAGTTTCATACGCTTAACCTTGTCATTAGGCTCGCCAAGTCATTTTTGAATTCAGAACCGTGTAGCCATATTCGCTTTTGTCGTTATAGAATTTCCTACCGAGTTTCTAATACATAAAGTTGGGATTCGAATGGCTCGGTGAAGAGATATGATGTACCAGGTTGGAAAAATAATTTTCGTCACACGGTACGCATTCCCCTTCCATAGGTGGACATGTGCATTGGAAACGCACTCAAGTGTAATTTACCAAGGCTGGTTATTATGTAACGAAGATACTTTTTTATTTGTTATTAATATCAAGCCATTCGAAATTCAAAACTTGATGTCGATTGCTTGTTTTTTATATAAACACAAACATATATGACATAGATACGTGGCGTTTTATCGCACTAGGTTTATTTCTAAATGTTATCTTTGGGATTTGGATATTAATAATTTATTTTCCAAAACGTTTTTACATATAAAAAAAATTTGAAAAATTTTTCACCTGTTGTCAGTTTTCTCGTAAACATTGTTTGTTGTTTTTTTTTTGCATGAATAATTATTTTATCGTATACTTTTTAGCAGACACGGTTTCACTGCATTCATTTAATAAATATGATTACCGCTCGGCTCCCTTACATTCCTTTCAATAAACGTGCTATCTAAACATTGATAGTTTCAAATAAAACATTTTTATAAAATTGATATGAACATATTTTAAAAAAATTAATAGAAAACATTTAGTAGGTATTAAATTTTCTTACTTATAGGTCGAAGATATGTACCTTTTTTTTATCTCACACCTTACAAAGCTTCCTGAAGCTGTGGGGAAATCATTGACGGCTTCGTCAAATTAAACGCCAAAGTGATTTGGAATAACACGTATAAATTACTTAACACACTACCACGATACAACGAGATAAAAGCCAAGGCTTTGTCTAATTCAATGGCACCCTATCCGCTATTCGTATCCTATCCGCAACCAACATAACTTGGCCCTGCTAAATGCAACCAACCTTCAACACAGCCGAGCGACTGCACTCGCGCCAGCTCTCCTTAACTGGCCGACCGAACATTCCCGAGTGATAGCCGACGCTAGCCGAATGAATCCAATATGGCGGCTTCACGGTTTTGAGGTTAAGGCTTGACATTTACCAGCGATCTAAGCAAAAACACTTGAAATAACCCGTATTGGTAGGAGTTAAGGTTAACTTTGAATTATTATTCGACAAATTGAAATTGTATTTATAAATAGATGTGAGATGACATAATTTTAAAGGTCCTTTCTGAGGGTCTCTGTAATTGGCGGCTATTGAATGTTGCCGTAAAATGTACCTGTTAGTAAACGATGCATTGCATATGCACTTATAAATGTAGGTAGGTTTTAATTTGTAACGAGTTTTGTATTTTTATGACGTCATGATAATTTGTCTTTGTGTCAAAAATATACGGGAAAATATTTTTTCCTTATTGTTGTTATTCGCTTAATTATATTTTTGGAACTCTGGCACAGTCACCTTTCTAAATATAAGTACAGATAATGCCATCCACGAAGACGCACCCCACCAATTTCGAATCGAGGGGGTCGCGGGATGCGGGGAGTATGATCTGAGTCTATCAATTGTAGTGTGCGTGTGCACTCATAGGTAATCAGCGTGTACCGATAATACTCAAACATTAGTGGAAGGTTGCACACCACTATAAACTATAGGGAAGAATAGTGGGGCGCGTCGTCGTGGAGGCTTTTTCTTCCTTTCTTATAATATGTAATACATAGTATATCTTACCAACTCCCCACAAGGCCCCCAAAGAGTGGGCAGAGGTGAGTACTCACGCAACCACATGATGTCTGAGATATATTTTTGGTGCCAAAGTGACAGATAGCGAGTAGGTACAACTCCGTTTCTCGTCTTTGAATTTCTTCTCGATGTTTTCCTTAACCACATAACTCGCGATATGACTAATCGCTACGTACATAAGTTCTGAAAATCTCAGCGGTACAGTCGGAATTCGAACCTGCAATCTTTATGTTGCCGGGGCTCTATGATATAAATTCAATACTTCTGACATAATATTGATTATTAAACCCGATAACAATATTCGGCCATACACAAGCGATTGGTCGAAAATCAATCGGACACGTTCGACAAACTTCGTAAATCGAAACGTATTATAAAACAATGCACTCTTATCACCACTATTATAGTGGCGACACGAAACGGGCGCCTATAATATGCTGCATGTTTCAGTCGATTTGTTCAGTATCCGCGGGAATCGATTTAAAACTTTCTTTACCTGAAAAAGTATTCGTTATAATTTACGATCTATTTTTGGCGTGTGTCACAGAGCGCATAAAAATGATAGTGACAATGAACTTCGGTTTATTATACTAATGTGTATATTTCCACTTATTTTAATTCGTTTCTTTAAGATACCAAAGAAAATATTAAAATAGGTTTTATATTTGGTATAGGTAAGCATAGTTGTAGGAACTATCAAAATTACAACATGGGCTCGCCATCTGTCAGGTTGGCGCTTAAATAGACCACCCCAGAAGTAAAGGGTTAGATCCTTTTACTTCTGGGTTGAAGATCGTGAAGGGCGTGAAGATACATAATTTTATTATCCATAAAATCCGTAGCTTCTTGATCATGTACTTGTTTATCGATAGGCTATAAGCGTAGCAACATTTTAGCGGTCTCACATTTGTGTTCTCAATTTAAAATCCGTTCGGGGAACACGAAAAGATAACAAAAATTTCCGCGCCAATTCCGGAGAAGGACACTCGAGCTATTGTTTGAATTCAGAATGCTTTCGGCGAACAAACGCGACACTTACATTTTGTAGCAGATTCAAACTAAATTCAGTGGTATTTTCAACCTTATTACGTTGAAATACAATTTATTGAAATTTTGACAGCGGTAGTTCGATAAATTGTTACTATCAAAGCTCGGTTTTTGTTTTTTTTTACGTGGATTATGATAAGTAGCTGGTGCTATTCCAAAAAAATAAATTCAGCATTCAATATCATTCAACAGCGGCAATCATAAAATGTTGATTTAAATAATGCACCTTTGTGCTGAATTCCAGAATAACAATGTTTTATTAATACTGTTTACTAACCTACTTTTGAAACTATGAAAATTCGATAAGTTTTTTTTTTGTAAACTTGTACGATATTCTTGACGAAGTCAACGAATGGTCGTTACACGTTTGCAGAATAGTCTATTAAAAAAAAAATAGCAATACAGACTAAGAATACAATTTAATATAATATTAATATAATAACATGTCAACATTATAGAGGACAGTCGGGCAGACAAGTTAATTAAATAAATGCGACAACAGCTTTACGAAGGAAATTAATGTACCGGTTTGTTACCGGGCTTAAACTAAGTTATTCATTAGTCTAACTAACGTAAATATCTATGCTTTATATAGATTAGAGGATAGCCATGATCAAATAGCAGTAAAATTACGTCTTTATTAGTGTACATCTTGTCTCAAACAAACATTATTTTTAATGCATTTTATTCCTGACATGGATACTAGTCCTTCAGTTGCATATATATTAAAAAATGCTAACTAATGTTCTTGTATTCTGCATTTTCGTCGCTTCCTGTAATTTCTACAGACAATATAAGGCAGAACACAATAGAACTTGTCTATAGTTTCACATTCAAACCTTATGAATGCAGTTACTTATATCTACGCGCGTAAAAATTGATTTCATTAGTAGATTTTTTCTCGAATAGAAAATACTTTTTGTTTGCCCAATTTCATCCAACTCCATTCACATTTAAAAAACACCCATGCATTTCATCACGCCGAGTCCGTAACGGGGCAGGAGCGCCAGTTCTCTCTTGACTTATTTACTTCTTGCGCTTCGTCCACATTCATCGTGCTCTCTCTTCATACATGCTCGTTGGTTTCCAGTACTATTATATAGAAATATTACATTATAAAGTACATTTATAATATTAGAAGTAAATCGTAATAGCTCCTTAGAACGGTCAGTCATAACATACATTCTAGATACTTAAAAAACCCGCTTATTTCCCGCCTAAATGACGATATGTCATTATCACGTGACAAGAAACTTCCAGAATGGCACGGTCCATATCGAGCGAGATGTGAGGCCTCAACAAAGTTAGGAATCGGGGCCACGGCCAATGTGACTCATGGCTCATTCTTAATTTGAAATGTGTTACAGAGTCGCGTGTCTAAAAAAAGTGATTAGTCACACCACGAGCTTTACGGTGAAGGAAAACAACGAGAGGAAACCTGCATACGTCTGAGAAGTAATTCAAAGGCGTATGTATAGTCATGCTTGAGTAACGGCGATGGACTCGCCATCTGTCACGTTGGCACCTAAATATATCTCTGGCGGAAAGTGGGTGAGTGGGTACTACACCTCTGCCTACCCCTTCAGGGACCCTTGTGGGAAGACGTGAGAAAAAGACACGGTATAAAAAATAATCTCTGATGACATGTTGAGTGGGTAATTCTTTGGTCTGGTGTTGCAAGAGTCCATAGGCGACGGTATCCGCTTACCGTCGCCTATCGCGGTACCTAAAATATAGCTATATTTTAGGTGCCAACGTGACAGATGGCGAGTCCATCGCCGTTACTCAAGCACGACTATACATACGCCTTTAAATTTCTTCTCAGACGTATGCAGGTTTCCTCTCGATGTTTTCCTTCACCGTAAAGCTCGTGGTGTGACTACTCACTGTACTTAATTTTAGAAAAACTCATTCCATTTCGGAATGATCGCGTAACATACATTCAAAACGATCGAATAAAGCCTCCTTCTTTTTTGAAGTCGGTTGGAAATATCCGAACTGCAAGTGTAACAGTACAAATGTTTGTGCCAAAAGCCCAGCTGAGTGGGCGGCGTGTACGTACGGCACGACAGCGGGACGCGCCCGGAAACGTACCCACTGGCGATGGCAAAAGTGCTTCACAAAAACTATTACTTATACATATATATAATAATAATATATAATAATATATCCTCACGCCTTCCCACAAGGGTCCCCGATGGGGTAGGCAGAGGTGTATAGGTAATACCCACACACCCACTTTCCGCCAGAGATATATAAGGTGCCAACGTGACAGATGGCGAGTCCATTGCCGTTACTTAAGCACGACTATACATATAATATAATAATATAATATATCCTCACGCCTTCCCACAAGGGTCCCCGAAGGGGTAGGCAGAGGTGTATAGGTAATACCCACACACCCACTTTCCGCCAGAGGTATATTAGGTGCCAACGTGACAGATGGCGAGTCCATCGCCGTTACTCAAGCACGACTACACATACGCCTTTGAATTTCTTCTCAGACGTATGCAGGTTACCTCTCGATGTTTTCCTTCACCGTAAAGCTCGTGGTGTGACTAATCACTGTACTTAAGTTCAGAAAAACTCATTGGTACAGTCGGGATTCGAACTTGCGACCTTTGCGTCGCAGGCAACTGCTCGAACCACTCGGCCACCACGGCTCATATATAATATATAAATAATAATAATCTTTATTATATTACATACATACATACATATCATCACGCCAAGTCCCTAACGGGGTAGGCAGAGAGTATAGAGCGCCAGTTCTCTCTAGACTTACATACCTCTTTCGCTTCGTCCACATTCATCAGTCTCTTCATACATGCTCGTCGGTTTCGAGTACTCTTAACGTTCCCGTCCTTCAGAGTCCTTCAGAGTCCTATAATAATAATATAATATTTATTATATTATATATAATAATATATATATAATATAATATATCCTCACGCCTTCCCACAAGGGTCCCCGAAGGGGTAGGCAGAGGTGTATAGGTAATACTCACACACCCACTTTCCGCCAGAGGTATATTAGGTGCCAACGTGACAGATGGCGAGTCCATCGCCGTTACTCAAGCACGACTATACATACGCCTTTAATTTCTTCTCAGACGTATGCAGGTTTCCTCTCGATGTTTTCCTTCACCGTAAAGCTCGTGGTGTGACTAATCACTGTACTTAAGTTCAGAAAAAACTCATTGGTACAGTCGGGATTCGAACTTGCGACCTTTGCATCGCAGGCAACTGCTCGAACCACTCGGCCACCACGGCTCTATTATATTATATTATTATATATCATTTATTGTCTCTTCATAAGGCTGTTTCTTGCCGTTCTTCTCCATGGAAACGAACAACCCGAACCGTGCAACTTTTCGACGTTTTAAGTGCCCACCTAGGCCCATGTAAAATAAAAATATTTTGCTTTTGATTTTGTTCCCTATAAATTATGTACGGAGTACTAATATAATGTACGGAGAGTTATACTGTGTTGACAGCACAATATAACAATCCTCCCCCCCTCCCCAAAGAGCTCATTACTGGTAACCTTATTCACCGCGTAGGAACACAACACAATAAATAGTGTTATTTGACTACGGACTTCTATACGGTGGAGGTCCTGCCCCAGTCGGGGAGCTCTAAATTCGAACGGGAAACCCGTTATGCCCTACCTCTCCCATCTTCCCTCTCCCTGTGTGTAACACGAGCATGTATGAAGAAACTTATAAATATGGACGAAGCGGGAGAGGTTTGTTATTTTTGAAAGAACTGTCAGTATACATGCTCGCCGGTTATACACTTAATAGGTACAGTTAACATACACTTTTGTAAGTGATTGTACGAACGCTTGGAAGCAGCGGCAGTGCGCTGTCGGCGGAATCTGGTGAGATTACACGGAATAGAACCGAAACTAAGCGGTCGCTCCACCAACCTGTGGATTTCAGAGCGGCTACATTTATTTTTACTATTGCATTTCGTTCTTCTTGAATTTAAAGGTATTATTATTCTTATTATTATTATATCCTCACGCCTTCCCACAAGGGTTCTTTTTTGTTTTTTTCTTGTTGGTGTAACTGATAAAGCTCCCTTCGCTTATCTCTTTCTAGGGCCACGTGCTTTGGCTTTGGTATCCAGTTCTTTATTACAATCCTAACTAAGCCGTGGTGGCCGAGTGGTTCGAGTAGTTGCATGCGACACAAAGATCGCAAGTGCGAATACCAACTATACCAATGTGTTTTTCTGAACTTAAGTAGGTACAGTGATTAGTCACACCACGAGCTTTGCGATGAAGGAAAACATCGAGAGGAAGCTTGCATACGTCTGAGAAACAATTCAAAGGCGTATGTATAGTCGTGCTTGAGTAACGGCGATGGACTCGCAATCTATCACCTTGGCTCCTTAAATATATCTCTGGCGGAAAGTGGGTGTGTGGGTACTACCTATACACCGCTGGCTACCCCTTCGGGGACCCTTGTGGGAAGGCGTGAGGATATTAATGTCTGTGGAGGCTTGCAATATCGTTCGCGCGTTGCTGATATTTGACATAGGGTAAAAAAAATTAGTAGCTAGGTAACATATGTAGATAATTAATTAGCACTCGCAAAGTTATCTACATGCCTCGTGTTTCAGTATTTAAAAAATAGTTTCATTGTTTCAGTAAACCTGAAAATTTCAGGACAATAGCGTGTACTACAGTTTTACTGGCGGCTTGACGATTAAATCTCTTGTTTGCCGAAATGGACGGAAATGTAGGGAGCTTGAATGAGGAACAAAAGGTACCAAACGGATAATTACGTGGAACGTTTTACACAGATTTTCAGTCGAAAACGTTTCGGGGAGATAGGTTATATACTTGCCTTGTACTACATATTATATAAAAATATGATGTATTTCGTTTATATAATTAAAGTACATGTACTCTGCGGTATTAGTATAAGTAATTTCATCTAGATTTATTTTCGGAACAAAATCCAGGTTTAATATTGACCTATCTACCATCTGTACGGATATACCTCTGGCGGAAAGTGGGTGTGTGGGTATTACATATACACCTCTGCCTACCCCATCGGGGACCCTTGTGGGAAGGCGTGAGGATATATATATCCCGGTAGCTTAGCATAGTATTAGTAGAGTAGAATAATCACTGATTTAATGATTTACTTTTTTGCAATTAAAAAGATGCGACGGTGTGTGAAAGAAGACGTTCCATCTACCTAGATCAAATCGATCGGACACCCAAATACAGGAACGTTAAGAGTACTCTAAACTAGCAAATGCATAGACAAATTGATGATTGTTGACAAAGCGAAAGAGGTTTGTTAGTCTAAAGAGAATTGGCGCTCCGATCCCTCTGGCAAGCCCCGTGGAGGACTTAGCGCGATGATATATGTGTGTAATTATATCTTGATCAGGCTTCGCCGAGTCTAATCTGCAAATCAACCAACCATTTTCCATTAACGTCAATGAAAATACCCAGTTAACCCTCGAATTACACCCCAAACACGCCAACCCCCAATTCTAGTGCACGAAACTGCCAGAATACGTAAGTTTAATATCCTTTGTTACGCCGTGATAAAAAAACAATTCCCGCACGTAGCGCGACACGCGTCTCACTATATCTAGTCGCGTTTGATTACTGGTTAGCCGAAATGGATAGCGCTAGATGGCGTGGAGATGGCCTTAAGAATAAATATTTTTAAATCAGGAATATTTTAGTTTGGACATATGGAAAGGACTGACGAAACAGATATATAATGCGAGGGAGTGCAAGAAAAGTCGAAGGAAGACTACGGGAACGCCAAGAGTACACGAAACAAGTTTATATGAATAACAGTCTTCATGAACTAGCCGGTTTCGTGTGAAATGTTAATGAAGCGAAAGAGAGAGAGAGATTGCGCTACTGTGCTTTGCCTACCCTGTGGCGGTTTCAGCGTATTTATGTATACTTATAACACATTCTAGTAATTTAATTCGTCAAGTTCAGGTGAAGGAAAACATTGAGAAGAAATCTGCATTCGTTTGAGATGAGATTCAATGGCGCACCTATGTTTAGTTGTTCTTCAGGAGCGGCGACACACTCGCCATCTGTCACGTTGGTGCCTAAATATTTCACCCCTATGTGGAAGGTTGAGAAGAAATTAAAAATAATAATAGGCTACACGACTCCAC